>CAXAKX010000851.1:0-14128 GCA_963969525.1 Ontholestes murinus
GTCAACTTTTTTCAGTAGTGACGAGGCCTACTTCCATCTCTGTGGAGGGGTGAATAAACAAAATTTTTGATACTGGGCTGTAAATAACCCAAGGCAACTTTACGAGAGACCACTTCACTCCCCAAAAGTCACCGTGTGGTGTGCGATTTCCAAATTTGGGATGATTGGGCCTTATTTTTTTGAAGAGATGTTGGAAAAATTTTTTCAACCTCGTTTAGAAGAACCGATGGAGGAAGCAGATCTGGGAGACATCTGGTTTCAGCAGGACGGGGCTACGGCCCATACTGCTCGAGTTTTAATGACGAAACTGCGACAGGTTTTCCCTGGGCGCCTTGTTTCTCTGAGAGGTGATGTGGAGTTGCTCACACGCTCCCCTGAGCTGAGCATTTGCGACTTCTTCCTGTGGGGCTACCTGAAGGAAAAGGTTTTTAGGCATCGACCTCGCACCTTGGAAGAACTCAGGGATCGAATTCAGAAGGAAATCGCGGCTACATCCATCGAAATGTGCCAAAATGCGGCCGAAATTTTCAGAAAGCGCCTTCATCAATGTATCGCTGCTGGGGGTCATCATCTTTCTGATCTCATCTTCAAGACTTGATGCATAAAACGGCATGATGTACCCATTAAGATAAAATAAACCCCATTTCTTTAAATTGCGCCGTTATTTTTTAATAGCCCTTCAAAACTGCACTGTTTGTTTTGCCGCACCCTGTATAATTTAAGAATTTAA
The DNA here is from genome assembly GCA_963969525.1 of Ontholestes murinus. NCBI lineage: Eukaryota > Metazoa > Arthropoda > Insecta > Coleoptera > Staphylinidae > Ontholestes > Ontholestes murinus. Next base: position 731 of record CAXAKX010000851.1, read on the forward strand.
ATTAAAAAAACGCGAAACCCGCGCATTTTGTTTAGTGAATGAGATGGGCAAACCAAATGCAGCCAGAAGGAAGGTTAGTGCAAAGGGGAAGAATAGGAGCAATACACAGTTGTTAGCTGGAAAGTTAAACAAATTTGCCATGGGGATCGTATCGAATATTATCGACAATATCGAAAGCAATCAAGAAGAAAAGGAACAAAATTTTATTTTCCGTCATTAAAGTGCCATTTATGTCAAGTACTTTATATAACAAATGTCATAATTTTGTAAGCGATGGATGGGAAAAAGCATCCGTTATTGAAATGTCGAAAGCGGCAAAACAAGAAGCAGATTATGCAAGAGAGGTAGGAAATGTTGATAAGGACGGAGTTCCTCTGGTGACTGTAGTTGCGGATGGTTGCTGGAATAAACGTTCTTATAAACAAAATTATAGTTCATTGTCAGGGGCCGCAGCTATAGTAGGGTACAAGTTTGGTAAAATATTGTACCTCGCAGTAAAAAATAAATATTGCTGCATTTGTTTAAAGACTCCCAACAAAGAGCACGTGTGCTATAAAAATTATGAGGGCAGTTCAACCGGAATGGAATCGCAAATTTTGGTAGAAGGTTTTAAATCTAGTGAAAAAATGCATTGCATTAGATATGCCACAATGATTGCTGATGGTGACAGTAGCACTTATAAAAAAATACTAGAAGCACGGCCCTACAAAAATTTAACAGTGGAAAAAATTGAATGTTATAACCATCTCCTTAGAAATTTTTCTAATAAATTAAAGGTCTTATCAAAAGACACCCGATTCCCAATAAAATATCGTAAAATTATTGCTCAATCCATTTTACGATTTCGTCGGGCAATTGTTGGATCGATTGACTTTAGAAATAATTCACATGCGGAAAATAAAGTGTTGTTTCTAAAATCAGATATTGACAATACTATACATCACATTTTTGGAGATCACAAGCAATGTGCGCAGTACTTCTGCGAAAGAAAAACGGAACCTAACTTACTATTAGAAATAAAGCAATCAAGTCCAGAGTTTTTATGCCGATTAAAACAAATTGTTTCATCAATATCAAACCACAGTAGAAGCCTACTAAAATCTGTCAATAGTAATATTGTAGAGCAGTTTCACTCGATTGTCGCAAAATTTGTGGGGGGTAAACGTATAAATTATTCCCGAAAAAGGTCTTATAAAGCACGTTGTCACGGCGCAGCTGTTTCTTTTAACACAAATATGCCTCACACAATCTTTTACCGAACTATGTACAACAGAAGTCCAAGTAATTTAATAAAACGTATGGAAGCACGGCGTTTAAAAAGGGCGAATTTATTAAAGACGCTAAGGTCTGTTCGAGGTGTAAGAATAGTAAGGGCAACAAAAGATAAAGACACAGATCAACATTACGGTGAAAATTGTATTACAAGTGATTTAGACCCAGACATCATGGAACAAGAAAAAAAAATTTTTTTGAACAATTTGCAGAGAACTGACCAAGAGAGAGCAGAAGTCGAACGTTCTACTATCTTACAATCCGAAAGCGGCTATTGGCTTGAGGCCAGAAGAAAATTATTAACAGCATCCTCTTTTTTTTCGGTTTGTACAAGAAAAGATACAACATCATGTGCAAATTTAGTGAAACAACTAATTTATAATTTTCAAAAGCCAATAAGGTCAAAAGCTATCGACCATGGCAAAAACAATGAGTCGATTGCAATACAACAGTTAGAGGACCAAGAAAATATTTCAATTGAGAAATGTGGCCTCTATATTCATAACAATATACCATATCTTGGAGCAACACCTGATGTTGTTGTAGGAGATAGCTTAGTGATAGAAATCAAGTGTCCCTATGCTGCTTACAATATGCACCCCGAAGAGGGAATAATAAACAAAAAAATTACGTTCTGGAAATTTGACAATACATCTAATGTGTTTACCATAAATAGAGGACATAAATGGTATTATCAGATTCAAGGGCAATTGGAAGTAACCAACAGAAAAGGATGCATTTTTGGTGTTTGGACAGGGCATAATTTTCCTCTAAAAGTGGAATATATAAGGCGGGACAGACATTTTTGGCAACAAAAAATGAAATTGAAATTAATTCGGTTCTACGAAGAATGTTTGTTGCCAGAATTAGTAGACCCCCGCCACATCCGTCAGTTAGCCATCAGAGAGCCAAAATTTATTTTAGAGGCTCAGCAAATAAAGAAAAATAAATAGTGGTAATTAAACTCTAAATTTGGAAAATTTATAATTTCTTGGAAATAGTAAACCATATAGATGGTGACAACAAGTTTACATGGTTTATACATTATAAATTATCTCGGAGTAACGACCAGAGGTATGTTTTTATATAAATAATGTAACATTTTAATTGTAGAAAAAAAATTATATTTCTAAAAGTTTTAAAATATTAAATAAATAAAAATTCGATTTTGTCTTATGTTTTATTATTTATTTTTATTATTTACCAAACGTTATCTATAAGTTGTTTGCACAATAGGGATTAATATTTGAACAATTTTTAAACTCTTTCAAATATTTTCATGGACAAAATAGGTATATGTATTTACTTCTCAACTAATTATTCTTTATTACAATTGATTGGTTTCGCAACATATTTAATGTACGACCGGTAAATTTATTACGAAATAAATTGTAGATTTCTTGAATCACTTTCCCATTTATCACTTGGTGAAATATTTTGAACTATTATTAATGAAGGTTTAAATTAAATTACAATTGGTTTGTTTCACATTTTTTTGTGAAGTTGTAGATGATTTTATCAGGTAAATAAAGAAAGTAGAACATTATGTTTGCATTTACTTATATACATAATTATCATGATTACATGTATCTACTTTCCAAATCATGATAGTTTCTTGCAGTTTATTGCTATTTAGTAAATAAATCAAATTCAAAGTTTTTTTTAGTTAAGTAATAGAAATTTCAAACGTTTCTGTACAAGTAAATACTTTTTACTTCACACATCATTATAGTTTATTGTAATGTTGTAATCTATTATTTTACTTTACAAGTGAAATAATGAAATAATTCACTGCGTTTGCATTTCACCAGAATTGTATAATGATAGATTATTCAAGATTATTTTAAAACGATATAAACATTTGTTTATGAAAATAAACGAGAATTCCATCGAACACAAAGCAAAACCTATACGATGCGTCATTAATAATTTTAAAGTGTGTCGACAAGTGTATATATTATGTTTTTCTTATGCGAGCTCTGGATCATATTTCAGTTGTAGCGCGATCGGTTTGGAAGGGGATAGTTCGCGCAAAGCAATACGGTTCTAATTGGTTGGCCCCTGAGAGGAGAAATTTGGTAGTAGTGGGAGATTACCCCGCTTTTAGTGCCGTGATTTTTAATGCGTACGCGATACGATTCCTCTTAGAGGAAGAATAAGAATTCTCCAGCAACAATACCAATAATTATCATTTAAATAATAACATTCATATTGCAAGAGCAAAAGGCGTCATAATACATAAAAACTATATATAAATTGAATAAATTTTACGTAATAAGAGTATTAATATGCATGATTATAAATCTAAACACTCAAATTAATATAACATAATTTTAAACTAAAGCTATACATTTTATATATTACAATAGAAATTAATTACAAATTAAATTTTAGAAACAAACAATGATAGAAACAAATGTAAGTTTTCTTTTGTAGCATTAGATATAATTGATTTATTTATTGATTTTTTATTATTAAAAATGTTACATATAAAAACAAATTAATGAAAGAACATGTTAATTGGAATTTAAATAATACTATTGTAATCGCGAATTTATTAACTCATATAAAATTGTATTTTTCTACTTGAGTAACGTCCTTATATTTTTTATCGCAATGTTTTGACTAGGACACCTGCTGCAGGACTGCTCCTTTCTGAAATATACGACAAGTTTTCCTTTCTGCCAACTGTTTGCTTGCTCGTTTTCCCTTACAAATATTTCTGTTGGAGTTTCAACTTTGGTGGTTTAATATTTAAATAGAGTTTGCTCAATACCAGATGTTGTTATCCCTTTGGACCGACGACGTAGATGAATTTCTTTTGTTTTCCATCTTTTACATAAGGATATTTTATTTGCTGCCGGCAGTGGGTAGAAATTAGGTCGATGCCTTTATTAAATTATTCAGACTTTGCTATGGATTGGGAAATGAACGTCTAAAGAAAAACATATTGAAGTAGTTTCTAGTAGTATGTAAATGAACTAACTTCATATTTAAGCATGTCAATTCATTAAATTCAATTAAATTGTGTTTATATAAGAGAAAAAGCAACGGCTAGTATTATTTTTATTATTCATGTAAAGTAGTATTGAAATAAGTCTATGTATGAGGAGTATTGCTTTGTCTATAAATCTGGTTGTTATAGTTAGTTGTTGAATATGTTGCTCTTGGCGAGCTGAAATGCATATCTTTCCATTGTACTAGATTTGCTTTTATATGCACGCTACCATTGTATTCAGTTTGTGTTTGTTATCGTATGTTTGCTATACTCAGGTATAAATATTGAATAGAAATTATGTTAATTATTTATTAAAGGGTACAATAGATACGAATTTATAAAAGAGTTAAAAATAAATATCGAATCCAATAAATAATTAACCTCTTCTCCCATTGAACAAATTATAGATTAAAACCTATTTGAATGACAGCCAATTGTGACAATTTTAATTTAATTGTTTAATGTCTAGTCCATGTTTAAGAATATATTTAAAAATAAGAAAGTATATAAAACAGTCAGTATTTACACTTATTAGTTATTTAATTATCAATTTGTAGAATTTGATGTTAATATTTTTATAATAAAGGGTGTAATAATGGTGCAGTAAGTAAACGACTAAGCTCCAAAGTGTAAGAAAAGGGGAATTTTATTCATCTCGCAAAACTACACTTCTTTACCTATTTAACTGTTTTCCTATCTCTTAATTAACTGTTAGTTACCGTCTATAAATAAAATAAAATGTAAGACAATGGTAAAGTAACGCTCAGAGAAATTAATTTCTCTCATTATTATTTACATTTTTATGAATACTTCATCGGTAAATCATTATTTTATTTACACGTTTAAATGTCCAGAGCAGGATTTTTATCTGTGCTGCTATCGTTTTTTAAATTCTCTTTGAAAACCAAACATATTTTAATTATAATTGAAAATGATTTATATGTCATTTATAATATGATTCTGGGTATAGTCTGTCCGTTGGATCTTCCGTCGTACGTCACAAACTATCCCTTCAAAAAATGACGAAAGTTTTACAGTGCGTTCATTTTCTAACGCATTTGGTTTACTTTATCAGACTGAATGTTTTTGTGTCGTTTCTCGAAGCGATATTTTGTGACGTAAGACGGAAGATCTAACGGATGGACTATAGGTGGAAGTCTCTGGGCACCGTCTCGTTTGTTCAAATTGTTCTGTTTTTTGTTAAAATTTATTGAATGACCTTTGTTGTTTGCGTGTATTGTGCTAGGGAAGTGGCCGTTTCCCCTTTAAGTACAGCTTTTCTATGTTCTTCCATGGGGATCGCTGCTGGTTTATTCGTGTTTCCAATATATACCCCTTCGCAGCCTCTATAGAGGATTTTGTAAACTCCTTGGTGTTTCTTTGGGAGAGTTTAATAAAACGTTTTTTGGTGTGTAAACTGTTTAGCATCAGTGTTTGCCGTACTTTTTTGAGCTCTTCATTAATATGAACTGCTAATTGTCTAGAGCGTATAATTAATGTTTTGGCAACAGAGTTTATTTGAGGTGGATTGTGGTGTCGTGTATTGTGGAGATTGTCCATTTGTGTGAGTCTCTTTTCTACATACCGCGGTTCCGAGGGTGACGTTTTGTTTCTTTCTTATCATGATAGCCAAAAATGCCTTTTTATTTCTTTCAGTTTTCATTATGAATTGGATTTGGGGATATCTATTTAGACGGTCAATAAATTCTTACAAAGTGTTTCTACAGTAGTGGCCGCATAACAGAAGTGTCGTCGACATATCTGAACAATGGTTTCAATTTAATTTAATTTTTGATAATCGTTTCTTTAAAATTGCTCTGTTTGAAAGCTTGTCGGTGAGTCTGACTGACTTGTCAGTGTTTCGGCATTATGTGCTGGGTGGTGATGTAATTTTTAAGAAGCGACTAGCAAAAAATTTAACACTCAAACAGCAGACAAAAGAAAGTAAAGCAATACGAATCATATGCAACATTACCGTACATAAAAGGAACAACAGATAAAATAGGCAATTTACTTAGAAAATTCAATATCAGGAGAGTTTATAAACCCGAAACAAATATCAAAAAATTACATCGAAATCCCAAAGATCACACCCATTAGAGAAGCAAGAGTTAGTTTGTTTATACTATCCCATATGCAAAAATCAGTACAAAAATAGAGGGACATAGTAGTAAAAAAACGACATAAATTTCTCAATATTTCAATATATGGCAACTGCAGATGACATAATCGTTTGGACAATACAAAGATAATTGACTCGATTAACAATTACAGAGAAGCTATAGAGATAGGAAAATATCCACATAATTAAAAAAAAGGGATGACGGCAGGATTGCCATCTAGATGAAAACTAACAAACATCTCTAAACCACCAGAATGATGACTCAAATCGAACGGAACTAATCACATGAAGCCGAGCACATAAATATCGCACATAACGACCGTATCGCCAGTTAATTATTAACATTAAAACTCTTGAAGATGGCGAAATAAAGTCGCCGAATCGTCGATATTTACAAGCTTCAATCACACGCGAAGAAACCAGATAACACACCAACACAGATAACACTCGCGAAAACCTATTAATGTTAATGAAAAAAAAATATTTCTCCGAGCATTACTGCGCCGTTATCTTACTATAATTATGCAATAACTAACAGCTAATAGTTAAAACAACTGCTCCTTATACTAAAGCATCACCAGACAATGTATTACATAACTAATAGTTGCCATTACATGACTTAAATCACATTAAGTACAAACTATCGTATTTTGTGCTGTTATCATTTCTTAATCACGTCACGATCTTATTGCGTAAAGGCAATCTTCAGAAACGTGTTTGCCGTATCAAAGCTCATCAGTGGAGCTATGCTTTTATTACGTGGGTCCTTATAGGTGAAAAGCATATGTCAATGAGAGGTATGGTTTTGTAAGTTATTGTTAGTTTAATTATTTGACATAATGTTTAATAAACAAATATTTAGATGTAATCTTTGAAGCTAAGTGTTAAAAGTGATTTAAATCACATTAATAAGCGATCATTTAATATTTTTTTCTGTTGTGCTTTTATAAATTTCTAGGTTGCTTTTGCTAATTTAATTTAATGAAATCGTTTTAAATTCAATTTTTGTTCATAATTTTTCATGTTATAGTCTCATTTAAACAATCTAAAGTACATATTATCATTTATTAGTTTATTCAACAGAAATAATTTCATTCAAATTAGTGTTGCTTTGATAGTTGTACTATTTGTGACACGCAAATTAATTTTGTATTATTCAATGTCTGTCGTTGTTTTAGTCAGAGAAGTAGTTGTTTCAAAATTAATTTGTTTTGTAGTCTTAGTACGACTCATTTTTGTAAATTCACGAAATGTTTTCGTATTTTTAAATTATTATTTAATTTTCTACAACTAACTAAAGGATTTTAATACATTTTATTACACCTTATTATTATTATTATTAAAGAGAATATAGATTTCCAGCAAGTGCCTCATCAATTAGTTCATTTGAAATTAACCTTATATATTTGTCATACTTACTTGCTAAACAATTTCTAATTTTTTCATGAATATCTGTAAAATAATACATTTGTTTATTTGGCATTTTATTCTATCTGTACAATGATGGTTTGTTTGATGGTATTGAGTACATTTAAAATTTGTTTCTCTTATCTAAATATTTTATTGGGAGCTATGTATTAATGTAAATCCATTCTATTTTCCACAGTTAATATTTTTTAAAGTTATTTTTTTATGTAATTAATTAAATATTATTTTTTGAAGTTTTTAATTAATGCAGAATCTACTTATTAAGAATTGAAATGATATTCCATAGGCTAATTGCAAAGTTAGGGATGCCTATATTCTAGAAGAATAGTTTTGTTTGATTAAAGTGTACTATAAGGAGTTCTTAGATAAATAAAATAATGTTTGCGGTAGTAACCAAGGAGTCCTAGGAATTCTTTGATTTGTATTGTTACTTTAGGCATTGAGAAATTTTAAATAACGACTAATTTATTAAAAATTCTAAATCTAAGGGTATTAGGATGAGTACAGGACGTTCTTTGTTAAAAAGTGCAGATTATTGTAATTTTAAATTTATACCATTTAATCTTAGGGATGCTAATTTTTAACCTTCTACTCAAAGTTGAATGGGGATATATATTATATATTATATATATATATATATATATATATATAATATATATATATATAATATCCAAATGGTAACGGACGTAGGGAATATCAACTCTTTGAAATTAACGGGTGAGAGAAGTCCAATGTAGTGTGTTAAAGTGTAGGGAGCAAAGAATACACGATGGTGGTTGTGCCCTAGTACACTATATTGTTATATGTACATGCTAACGTTTCGCATACAACATGTATGCATCCTCAGAGCAAATAAACAATTATAAGTGTAGGACACTATGGAAGACCACATGGCCGCAGCAAGATTTTTTGAGGTTAAGTTCTTTCCCATTATGATTCCTTATCGTTAAAATTGAAGACGTCATGAAACAACAAATAGAAATAGAAAAGAAAATAGAATTTTGAGTTAAATTAAACCGAAACTATAAGAGAACAATTCTCTACACTCTAACACACTACATTGGACTTATCTCACCCGTTAATTTCAAAGAGTTTTATATATATATATATATATATTATATTATATAATATATATAAAGGGGAAATAACGGGAGGTTATGTCCAAATAGGGGAACAAATGTTGGTGTGTTGTTCTTAAAAAGCCTTTGTTTTCAGTTTAGCTTATATTTCGCTAATTGGTTTTTAGCAGCACCAGAGCTACAAAGTACAATGAAGAAAAACGGTTATAAACAATGTCCGAGATAATTAACTTAATACTAAACACATACCTACGAAAAATAGGCTACCCTGACTTATACAATTCATAGAAGTAATTTTAATTGTGTCCATCCGAAAATAGTAATAATAATATTAATTTTGAAAACTACTACGAGTCGTCAAAATTGTCAAAAGCTCACAGATAGCTTAAAGTGAAAAATATATTATATATATACAGGGTGAGTTTTTTTCGATGTTCTCTATGGGGATCTCGAAAACTATAAGAGATAGAGAAATGGTTAAATGGGGAAAGAAGTGTAGCTTTACGAGGCGAATAAAATTTCACTTTCAAAGTTTTCAAAAAAGTCAAAGGTAACTAGATATTTTGAAAAAAGTAAAAAGTGTCAATTTTTTCAAATCAATATATCTCGGTTATTATAACAGATATAAAAAACTGTAAAGGACAAAGTTTTAGATAATTTTATCCAGATTAATAAAAAATAATCAGAAATTTTTTATCGCCATTATTTTCCGAGATATGACGCAAACTTACATTTTTTTAAATGGAAACCATAGTTGGCTGCGACCTCATTCAAAAGGTATTTTTTTTCTCTTTAATCCAATATGGCATACGACATAGTTATTTCTAAAAATAAGTGAGTTATAATCATTTTAAATGTTATTATAAATAAAAAATGGGTAGCCATGAAAAAGGTGAAAGTAAAACAATTGCAGTTGTTTATAATAATAGCAAATATTGTAATTATTAGTTTTACAGAGATAAACCAAAATGAAACAACAGCATAAAGTAATTCTGTAATTATCAATATATCAATGGAAAAGAAATTTTAATATTAAAAAAATATGGTCAAATGCTATTATGACAAATTATATCTTTTTAAAATTGAATTTTTGGCTTTTTTGACTATTCTCCTGTAAATTGAATTAAATATTTCAATAACTAGTTTATGATCCTCCACTGATTGATATGATTTTTAATATACTTTGTTTTTTACATAACCCCACATAAAAAAATCTAAAACGCGCAGATCGGAAGAACTAGGTGGCCCTGGGATTGGTTTATTTCTTCCCACTTATGAGTTAGGAAAAGCATCATTTAAATAATTTGTAAAGCCAACATGTTATGAGGTGGAACACCGTCATATTGGAATCATTTAAATCTTGCTTGTAATGATAAATTTAAACAATCGAGCGTATCTTCAAATGATTTCTGAAGAAAATGAAAGTAATCATTTTCACTTAGTGTGTTTTCAAAAATATATGGACCGAGAATTATTAATCCAAACATACCATGGATTAAACCCAAATTTAACTTGTAGTTTTCTCTGTCAAACTTCTCGTGGATTCTCTTGAATTCATCTATGTTCATTGTGGCGATTAAAAATACTACAATTAGTGAATCGCGATTCATCTGCTCATAATATATTTGTAAGAAACGTATTATCCTCTTGACAAATGGGTTTATACCACATACAGAAGGCCATTTGATAATTACAAAATTATTATTCATATGCTGGTTTTTCATTTTTGTTTAACTTTGTAGAACTAATAATTACAAATTGCTATTATTATAAACAACTGCAATTGTTTTACTTTCATCTTTTTCATGGCTACCCATTTTTTATTTATAATAAAATTTAAAATGACTATAACTCACTTATTTTTAGAAATAACTATGTCGTATGTCATATTGGCTTAAAGAGAAAAAAAATACCTTTTGAATGAGGCCATAGCCAACTATGGTTTCCATTTAGAAAAATATAAGTTTGCGTCACATCTCGGAAAATAATGGCGATAAAAATTTTTTGATTATTTTTTTATTAATCTACATAAAATTATCTAAAACTTTGTCCTTTACAGTTTTTTTCTATCTGTTATAATAACCGATATATATTGATTTGAAAAAATTGACACTTTTTACTTTTTTCAAAATATCTAGTTACCCTTGACTTTTTTGAAAACTTTGAAAGTGGAATTTTATTCGCCTCGTAAATCTACACTTCTTTCTTATAGTTTCCGAGATCCTCATAGAGAACATCGAAAGAAACTCACCCTGTATATATATACACACGCATTCAAATATAATTTAAGTTTAATTATATCTCAGTTTAGAATTCTTAGTTTACTAAAAATAATAATGTTCCGAAATCGAGAAACAACATGAATTCATATTTCAAAATATATCAACCAAGGGGTTAAATTTCTAATTATTTATTGAGCGTAAATGTCTAATATCTATAGAATAATTTTCCATATTATTCGTTATTATTAGATTTTAAAAAATTATAGTTTCCTTCTTAGTAATTTACGAGATTGTTTACTTATGAAATTTCTGCTAATATGAATTTTAAAATAAGTTTTTCGAGCCGAATCTATTAATATATTTAACGTTTCATGTAGACTAGGGCTTATGTGTATACATATGTCCCTATAACATAGTTACAAGTTTCACAAAGGTCACACATATAGATCAAAACATCAAGCAGCAGCTGTGAGGGAACCCGTTCAATTATTAGTGAACACCCTCGCTTTTCCTTTTATGTGGCCTTTAAATTCGAAACGAAACCCATTACATGTTGCAAAAAAATACAAAACAGGAGAAGGATCTGATTTAGTTTTAATGTACTGAATAATTAATATTGTTCGAGTCCGACTGAATGAAAATATAAAATGCAAATTCTCATCTCGCCAGGCGTACATAAGCTAATAATAAATTCCATCAGTGGGGCAATTTGTCGGCTCATTAAATGCATTGCGTTCAAGCGGATGCCACCCCTATCAGAACTTCTTCATATTCGGTGGCACTTGGGTAAAAAATTTATGAAAAAGTTAAAAATTGGAAAAAAAACGAATTAATATAGACGTATTAGACTATTATCATATACAAGTTTAGTACATTTTACTTGCAAATGAGTATTTCTAGTTGGTAGATGCTCATTATAGATCATTTGCATGCTCACATAAACGCATTCGAAATTGTGTATATATGAAAGGGTTAAACACAGTATAAATTATTAATCTTGTATTTGATTCTCATTTTTCACTTGGTGAAACATTGTGTTAATAATAGGTTGTTGAAAAAATTCACTTCACAATTTAGTGAAACAAACCAAATTATTAAGTATTAAGGCAGTACTATATTTAAATTTAAAAGAATAACAAAGAAAATTAAAAGTAATACGAGTAACTATAATACTCTAAATAATGTTGCCAGGTAATATACAAGCTCAGAAATTTGATACCTAAAAGCAATATTAAGTAATCTCTGTTGGTATGAATAAATGCAAAGAATGTCGGAAGAGAGGCTATGAAATACAAATGCAAGAAATAAAAAAACAAGAATATGAAAGAATGAAAACGGGCAGATATGAATAGGAAATTATTTCAATTTTTATAATTTTATTACTGGATTTAAATAGTTTCAATTCATTAGATACGTAAATAAATGTGATTTCTGTTAATAAATTAATAAACTGTAAAATTAACAAATGCTAAAACTCTAAAGATATTTTTGAATTAATTAACACCGAGTAATAGTTATTTCGCAGAAAGTATATTTTTGCACCTCAGCATTTTAAATTTCAGTAGGAAGGGCATAGTCTTCATTAATATTAATAGATACATCGCGTCGCTCCGTGACCTCGCGATCGTGAGATCTCGTTCACTCGAGCCGCCTCGATCTGGGGTTGTTCACATCAACCCCGGAGAACGCAGAAACAGGACGAATGATTACAATAATAATAAGAATAACCCTCCATAAATAGCACACAGGTGGGTTTGTTTTTATCCTCCATTAACCGTATATTAATAATACTAAAAATGAATGAGTTTCTTTTTTTATAAAAATGTTAAGATAATTTGTTTATAATGTTTGGAAATTGGCATTGATCAGTAATACAACATACTTTAATTTAGATGATTAGGTTATCCCTATTACTTTTGATCATTAAATACCAAACGGGTCATCAAGAACTGCGACAACTATTTGTTGAACGTCTACTAGGTGTGTTGATGTGGACTTGTTCTAATATAACATTCAATTGCCAATTATAAAGTCTTTAAAGTGCATAAATATTATAATATGTTATTTGATAATAAATTGTGTTGCCATTAATTTGATTCGTATTTTGAATAAAGCACTAAATTATGTTGTGGTTGACACCTTTTGCTTCACTTGAAAAATCAATGTAAAGTAAAATTTAACTTGTTAAAAAATATAATATAATACAGGGTGTCCCATTTTAATCCGCCAGTAGCGATAATTCTGAAACTTTTGCATTTGAATCAAAAAAGTGTTCCA
>CAXAKX010000852.1:0-12321 GCA_963969525.1 Ontholestes murinus
ATGATATCGTCGATCGGTCGGTCAAAACGAGAGAGATGCGAACGTCCCGGTTCGTATATAGAGTACACACACAGTGTGTTGTTGTGTGTACAAAAATACAGTGTGAGTAATACGCTTCGACGCATCAGTTCTACGTATATAAATATACGAGTTTTTCAGATGCGAGAAGCCGAACGTCAGATCGTCAGTGTATCTGTTTCGCGTACACACATATATTGTGCGACACAAAAATACGTTAATGATCCTTCCGCAGGTTCACCTACGGAAACCTTGTTACGACTTTTACTTCCTCTAAATGATCAAGTTTGGTCATCTTCCCAGCAACATCGACGAACGTCGAAACGTCACCGAGTACCGGTCCGAAGACCTCACTAAATCATTCAATCGGTAGTAGCGACGGGCGGTGTGTACAAAGGGCAGGGACGTAATCAACGCGAGCTTATGACTCGCGCTTACTGGGAATTCCTCGTTCATGGGGAACAATTGCAAGCCCCAATCCCTAGCACGAAGGAGGTTCAGCGGGTTACCCGGACCTTTCGGCCAGGGAGGACACGCTGTCTCCTTCAGTGTAGCGCGCGTGCGGCCCAGAACATCTAAGGGCATCACAGACCTGTTATTGCTCATTCTCGTGCGGCTAAAAGCCACTTGTCCCTCTAAGAAGAATTGATTGTACGCCGACAGTAAAAATCAAACGAGCGGCACGCACGACCGTTTGCACGACCGTGACGATACCGACGCCGACCTTTGAGATGTCGAAAGTACGCCTAGTTAGCAGGCTAGAGTCTCGTTCGTTATCGGAAATTAACCTGACAGATCACTCCACCAACTAAGAACGGCCATGCACCACCACCCACCGAATCAGGAAAGAGCTCTCAATCTGTCAATCCTTCCGGTGTCTGGGCCTGGTGAGGTTTCCCGTGTTGAGTCAAATTAAGCCGCAGGCTCCCACTCCTGGTGGTGCCCTTCCGTCAATTCCTTTAAGTTTCAGCTTTGCAACCATACTTCCCCCGGAACCCAAAAGCTTTGGTTTCCCGGAAGCTGCCCGCCGAGTCATCGGAGGAACGTCGGCGGATCGCTGGCTGGCATCGTTTATGGTTAGAACTAGGGCGGTATCTGATCGCCTTCGAACCTCTAACTTTCGTTCTTGATCAATGAAAACGTTTTTGGCAAATGCTTTCGCTTTAGTCCGTCTTGCGACGATCCAAGAATTTCACCTCTAACGTCGCAACAATACGAATGCCCCCATCCGTTCCTATTAATCATTACCTCGGGGTTCCGAAAACCAACAAAATAGAACCGAGGTCCTATTCTATTATTCCATGCACTAAGTATTCAGGCGAAGTTTTAGCCTGCTTTAAGCACTCTAATTTGTTCAAAGTAAACGTGCCGGCCCACCTCGACACTCAGTGAAGAGCACCGCGATGGGATTTCAAGTTGAGCCGCCCTCGCGGGCTAAGCTCACCGGCAGGACGTCCCGCGGGCACGCCAGTTGGACACCGCGAGCGATGAACCGGCGGCGCGGGACACAGATTCGACTACGAGCTTTTTAACCGCAACAACTTTAATATACGCTATTGGAGCTGGAATTACCGCGGCTGCTGGCACCAGACTGGCCCTCCAATTGATCCTCGTTAAAAGGTTTAGAGTGTTCTCATTCCGATTACGGGGCCTCGGATGAGTCCCGTATCGTTATTTTTCGTCACTACCTCCCCGTGCCGGGAGTGGGTAATTTGCGCGCCTGCTGCCTTCCTTGGATGTGGTAGCCGTTTCTCAGGCTCCCTCTCCGGAATCGAACCCTGATTCCCCGTTACCCGTTACAACCATGGTAGGCGCAGAACCTACCATCGACAGTTGATAAGGCAGACATTTGAAAGATGCGTCGCCGGTGCGAGACCGTGCGATCAGCAATAAGTTATTCAGATTCACCAAGTTGTACGATGAACGGACTCGCGTCCGACACCGATTGGTTTTGATCTAATAAAAGCGCTCCTTCCGTCTCCGGTCGGAACTCTGTTTGCATGTATTAGCTCTAGAATTACCACAGTTATCCAAGGATAAGTGGTACGATCTAAGGAACCATAACTGATTTAATGAGCCTTTCGCGGTTTCACCTTAATTTGGCTTGTACTGAGACATGCATGGCTTAATCTTTGAGACAAGCATATGACTACTGGCAGGATCAACCAGGGAGCTGTGTTTAGTCGCGCACACTCGAGCGGCGGCGCTTACGCGCGCGCGCGCCCGGTGTAACGACGAGCTCATTTATTTATAATAAAGAGGTGGTTCGAAATTCTGCTCTGCTGAACGGAACATCGCACATATCCCGGTTTACGCGTGCACGGACCCCCGACGTTAACGTGTCACTCCATTGGTATACAGAGCACGCCAGTAAAACACCTATCCCGCCCCTGTGGCGGGGTCAAGACGGTGGACGTGATGCAACTTGTGTAAAAGACACGAAACGCGGGGCGGCGGTTGTGCTACGGCGATATTACGACTAGACGTTCACACATTTATGCAGACCCACGACTTTTTTTGTTTGATAATGCGCCCGGAGACACACACGTGAGCACACGACGGCACATGTACACGAGCACACGGCGGCCGGCCGGCGGTGTGAACACCAAGAATTCGTAATTCTGCTCTCTGCTGAACGGAACATCGCACATATCCCGGTTTACGCGTGCACGGACCCCCGACGTTAACGTGTCACTCCATTGGTATACAGAGCACGCCAGTAAAACACCTATCCCGCCCCTGTGGCGGGGTCAAGACGGTGGACGTGATGCAACTTGTGTAAAAGACACGAAACGCGGGGCGGCGGTTGTGCTACGGCGATATTGCGACTAGACGTTCACACATTTATGCAGACCCACGAATTTTTTTGTTTGATAATGCGCCCGGAGACACACACGTCAGCACACGACGGCACATGTACACGAGCACACGGCGGCCGGCCGGCGGTGTGAACACCAAGAATAGGAGTGGAGAGACTCTCGGTCCACACAACTCCGAAATGCATCAATATATCATATATATGGCATGAGAGAGAAGAGAAATTTTATAAATTTCACATCTCGCCAAGGCTTACACACACTACAAAAAACATCATTGTTCGTTAGATTGAAAATCATCGTCTCGGCCAAGGGGACCACGCGCTCGGGTCCCCCGAACGTCTGACTTTATGATGATATATATATTTCAATCAACATAAGTTTTCATTCTCGCTCGGAATTCGGTGAGTTATTGCATTTGAATTTTCACGGAGTTTTTACGCACCGCTACTTTAAAAATATTACATGTTCAGTCTACATGTTGCTCGCATAAGGGCCATACGCATAAACGAATATACGAAATGGGTCCCGCGAACGTGCTATTCGGACAGGTTCAAACTACCTGTTAGAGTTTTCAACACCGAACTGTCCGGACACGGCGAGGCCGTGATTTTATATTCAACAGACGGTATATATATATGGTGGGTGAGAGACAAGAAAAAAATTTCCTCGGGCGGCAACTGATTTCTCGCGTCTCGTTTTATTAAAACATCGAACTGTCCAGACACGGCGAGGCCGTGATTTTATTTTCAACAGACGATAATAACACGATGATGATATATATTTATATATGTAGTAAAATACGGGGAACGATTTTTGTATGAGGCACAACCGACACACAAACCACACACATCTTATTATATATTATAATAGAGTAGCAGATTGGTGCAACACTGAGACCTCGGCGTTCCCCCAAACAAGAGATAAAACTAAAAACACGCCGGCCGACTTATTACACGTAACGTATATAATGGCATTACACTACTACACTGGTGTTGTTGTGTCGCCCGTTGCCGTGTGTCGTCGCCCGCCGTTGTTCCTCGTTCGTCTCTCCGGTTTCGTCGTCGTTTTATTAAATACATCGAACTGTCCAGACACGTGAGGCCGTGATTTTATTTTCAACAGACGATGATGATATTTTATGTGTATTAATATGATGGGGAACGATTATATGAGGCACACCGAACACGCAAAACCACACACATCTTCTTATTATATATTATATATAATACTAGAGAAGTAGCAGCTTGGTGAACACACTGAGACCTCGCGTTCCCCCACAAGAGATAAAAACTAAAAACACGCCGGCCGACTTATTACACGTAACGTATATAATGGCATTACACTACACTGGTTGTTGTGTCGTCGCCCGTTGCCGTGTGTCGTCGCCCGCCGTTGTTCGTCGTTCGTCTCTCCGGTTCGTCGTCGTTTTATATTAAATACATCGAACTGTCCAGACACGTGAGGCCGTGATTTTATTTTCAACAGACGATGATGATATTTTATGTGTTTTAATATGATGGGGAACGATTATATGAGGCACACCGAACACGCAAAACCACACACATCTTCTTATTATATATTATATATAATACTAGAGAAGTAGCAGCTTGGTGAACACACTGAGACCTCGCGTTCCCCCACAAGAGATAAAAACTAAAAACACGCCGGCCGACTTATTACACGTAACGTATATAATGGCATTACACTACACTGGTTGTTGTGTCGTCGCCCGTTGCCGTGTGTCGTCGCCCGCCGTTGTTCGTCGTTCGTCTCTCCGGTTCGTCGTCGTTTTATATTAAATACATCGAACTGTCCAGACACGTGAGGCCGTGATTTTATTTTCAACAGACGATGATGATATTTTATGTGTTTTAATATGATGGGGAACGATTATATGAGGCACACCGAACACGCAAAACCACACACATCTTCTTATTATATATTATATATAATACTAGAGAAGTAGCAGCTTGGTGAACACACTGAGACCTCGCGTTCCCCCACAAGAGATAAAAACTAAAAACACGCCGGCCGACTTATTACACGTAACGTATATAATGGCATTACACTACACTGGTTGTTGTGTCGTCGCCCGTTGCCGTGTGTCGTCGCCCGCCGTTGTTCGTCGTTCGTCTCTCCGTCCGTCGCATAGGGCAAAAATTTGTTAAAAATTTTATTTTACCCATGCGACGGTTTATTAAAGCCAAAAGGATATTTATTTCGGCGTTTCTTTGCGATATATATACATATACTGCTCGCCTGGTCGTTCTTTTTCAATCTTCCACTTTTCACCCGAACGACCTGCACCACCCATATAGCTGTTTGATGCATATTTGTACAGAATAACGGCGAGAAATTAAATTTTTATTTTTCCACCTAGCGCTGCCCGAAAATATCATTTGTGTGTGAAACAAGACGAAACGAAGCGTAATACTCGACTTTATTTGCGTAAATCGAAAATTCGCTCATCGCACCGTGCACCACCATATATATGTCTCTCGCACACAGGTACCGAATAACGCTTTCGGCATCGTGCGCACCGACCGACCGCCGCATTTAAGTTTTTCGCACGCCCGTACCGAATAACGCTTTTAGCATCGTGCGCGCCGACCGACCGACCGACCGACCGACCGCCTCATATATATGTTTCTCGTACATAGGTATCGAATAACGGCAGAAATTATTTTTATTTTATTAAAATAAAATTTTCGTTAATTCGCTTACTCGATACGAAAGGACACATCGGCGAGTGGAAATAAAGCGGACCGAAGTTAAAACGTTCGACATTAGGTTTTTCGCACACCGGTACCGAATAACGCTTTCGACCTGCACCGCCCATACAGCTGTTTGATGCATATTTGTACAGAATAACGGCGAGAAATTTTATTTTTATTTTTCCACTTAGCACTGCCCGAAAATATCATTTGTGTGTGAAACAAGACGAAACGAAGCGTAATACTCGACTTTATTTGCGTAAAATGAAAATTCGCTCATCGCACCGTGCACCACCATATATATATGTCTCTCGCACACAGGTACCGAATAACGCTCTCGGCATCGTGCACACCGACCGACCGCCGCATATAAGTTTTTCGCCCGCCCGTACCGAATAACGCTTTTAGCATCGTGCACACCGACCGACCGCCTCATATATATGTTTTTCGTACACAGGTACCGAATAACGGCAGAAATTATTTTTATTATATTAAAATAAAATTTTCGTCAATTCGCTTATTCGCACCGACCGACCGCCTAATATATATGTTTTTCGTACACAGGTACCGAATAACGGCAGAAATTATTTTTATTTTAATAAAATAAAATTTTCGTCAATTCGCTTATTCGCACCGACCGACCGCCTCATATATATGTTTTTCGTACACAGGTACCGAATAACGGCAGAAATTATTTTTATTTTAATAAAATAAAATTTTCGTCAATTCGCTTATTCGCACCGACCGACCGCCTCATATATATGTTTTTCGTACACAGGTACCGAATAACGGCAGAAATTATTTTTATTTTAATAAAATAAAATTTTCGTTAATTCGCTTACACGATGCGAAAGGACAGATCGGCGAGTGGAAATAAAGCGGACCGAAGTGAAAACGTTCGACTTTAGGTTTTTCGCACACAGGTACCGAATAACGCTTTTAGCATCGTGCACACCGACCGACCGCCGCGTACAATTATTTCGCACGCCCGTACCGAATAACGCTTTTGGCATCGTGCACACCGACCGACCGCCTCACATATATATTTTTCGTACATAGGTACCGAATAACGGCAGAAATTATTTTTATTTTAATAAAATAAAATTTTCGTCAATTCGCTTATTCGCACCGACCGACCGCCTCATATATATGTTTTTCGTACACAGGTACCGAATAACGGCAGAAATTATTTTTATTTTCATAAAATAAAATTTTCGTTAATTCGCTTACACGATGCGAAAGGACAGATCGGCGAGTGGAAATAAAGCGGACCGAAGTGAAAACGTTCGACTTTAGGTTTTTCGCACACAGGTACCGAATAACGCTTTTAGCATCGTGCACACCGACCGACCGCCGCGTACAATTATTTCGCACGCCCGTACCGAATAACGCTTTTGGCATCGTGCACACCGACCGACCGCCTCACATATATATTTTTCGTACATAGGTACGGAATAACGGCAGAAATTATTTTTATTTTATTAAAATAAAATTTTCGTCAATTCGCTTATTCGCACCGACCGACCGCCTCATATATATGTTTTTCGTACACAGGTACCGAATAACGGCAGAAATTATTTTTATTATATTAAAATAAAATTTTCGTCAATTCGCTTATTCGCACCGACCGACCGCCTCATATATATGTTTTTCGTACACAGGTACCGAATAACGGCAGAAATTATTTTTATTTTAATAAAATAAAATTTTCGTTAATTCGCTTACGCGATGCGAAAGGACAGATCGGCGAGTGGAAATAAAGCGGACCGAAGTGAAAACGTTCGACTTTAGGTTTTTCGCACACAGGTACCGAATAACGCTTTTAGCATCGTGCACACCGACCGACCGCCGCGTACAATTATTTCGCACGCCCGTACCGAATAACGCTTTTGGCATCGTGCACACCGACCGACCGCCTCACATATATATTTTTCGTACATAGGTACGGAATAACGGCAGAAGTTATTTTTATTTTATTAAAATAAAATTTTCGTTAATTCGCTTACGCGATTCGAAAGGACAGATCGGCGAGTGGAAATAAAGCGGACCGAAGTGAAAACGTTCGACTTTAGGTTTTTCGCACACAGGTACCGAATAACGCTTTTAGCATCGTGCACACCGACCGACCGCCGCGTACAATTATTTCGCACGCCCGTACCGAATAACGCTTTTGGCATCGTGCACACCGACCGACCGCCTCACATATATATTTTTCGTACATAGGTACGGAATAACGGCAGAAATTATTTTTATTTTATTAAAATAAAATTTTCGTTAATTCGCTTACGCGATGCGAAAGGACAGATCGGCGAGTGGAAATAAAGCGGACCGAAGTCAAAACGTTCGACTTTAGGTTTTTCGCACACAGGTACCGAATAACGCTTTTAGCATCGTGCACACCGACCGACCGCCGCGTACAATTATTTCGCACGCCCGTACCGAATAACGCTTTTGGCATCGTGCACACCGACCGACCGCCTCACATATATATTTTTCGTACATAGGTACGGAATAACGGCAGAAATTATTTTTATTTTATTAAAATAAAATTTTCGTTAATTCGCTTACGCGATGCGAAAGGACAGATCGGCGAGTGGAAATAAAGCGGACCGAAGTGAAAACGTTCGACTTTAGGTTTTTCGCACACAGGTACCAAATAACGCTTTTAGCATCGTGCACACCGACCGACCGCCGCGTACAATTATTTCGCACGCCCGTACCGAATAACGCTTTTGGCATCGTGCACACCGACCGACCGCCTCACATATATATTTTTCGTACATAGGTACGGAATAACGGCAGAAATTATTTTTATTTTATTAAAATAAAATTTTCGTTAATTCGCTTACGCGATGCGAAAGGACAGATCGGCGAGTGGAAATAAAGCGGACCGAAGTCAAAACGTTCGACTTTAGGTTTTTCGCACACAGGTACCGAGTAACGCTTTTAGCATCGTGCACACCGACCGACCGCCGCGTACAATTATTTCGCACGCCCGTACCGAATAACGCTTTTGGCATCGTGCACACCGACCGACCGCCTCACATATATATTTTTCGTACACATGTACAGAATAACGGCAGAAATTATTTTTATTTTATTAAAATAAAATTTTCGTTAATTCGCTTACGCGATACGAAAGGACACATCGACGAGCGGAAATAAATGTGAACCGTGGTAAAAATTTCGTAATTATTTCGTGTCGATCGAAATTTCGCTTTTCGCACCGTGCACACCGACCGACCGCCACACCGGTACAGAATGACTGTCGAAATTTCTTTTATCATTCGATAATATAATATTCGTTCGTTCGCTCGCTCGCAGGAAACGTAAGGAAAAAAGATCGACGAGCGGAAATTAATTGCGAACCGTGGTAAAAGTTTCGAAATTATTTCTTGTCGAAATTATTTTTATAATATTAAAATATAATATGCGTTAATTCGCTTACGCGATACGAAAGGACACATCGACGAGCGGAAATAAATGCGAACCGTGGTAAAAATTTCGTAATTATTTCGTGTCGATCGAAATTTCGCTTTTCGCACCGTGCACACCGACCGACCGCCACACCGGTACAGAATGACTGTCGAAATTTCTTTTATCATTCGATAATATAATATTCGTTCGTTCGTTCGTTCGTTCGCTCGCACGAAACGTAAGGAAAAAAGATCGACGAGCGGAAATAAATTGCGAACCGTGGTAAAAGTTTCGAAATTATTTCGAAATTATTTCTTGTCGAAATTTCGGTTTTAGCTCCGTGCACACCGACCGACCGACCGCCACATATAGGTTTTTCGTACATAGGTACCGAATAACGGCAGAAATTATTTTTATTATATTAAAATATAATATTCGTTAATTCGCTTACGCGATACGAAAGGACACATCGACGAGCGGAAATAAATGCGAACCGTGGTAAAAATTTCGTAATTATTTCGTGTCGATCGAAATTTCGCTTTTCGCACCGTGCACACCGACCGACCGCCACACCGGTACAGAATGACTGTCGAAATTTCTTTTATCATTCGATAATATAATATTCGTTCGTTCGTTCGTTCGCTCGCACGAAACGTAAGGAAAAAAGATCGACGAGCGGAAATAAATTGCGAACCGTGGTAAAAGTTTCGAAATTATTTCTTGTCGAAATTATTTTTATAATATTAAAATATAATATTCGTTAATTCGCTTACGCGATACGAAAGGACACATCGACGAGCGGAAATAAATGCGAACCGTGGTAAAAATTTCGAAATTATTTCGTGTCGATCGAAATTTCGCTTTTAGCATCGTGCACATCGACCCACCGGCCGCCACATATAGGCCAATCGCACACCGGTACCGGATGACTGTCGAAAGTTCTTTTACTATACGATAATATAAAATTCGTCCATTCGCTCGTTCGAAACGAAAGGAAACATTGGTGGTAAGTGTGAAAATTGCGAAATTTAACCACCACTCACGCCTTATTTAACATACATTCGTTACGGATATGGGTACAGAAAAACGGTAATTAATTATATCACTTTACGTACCGAATAGCGGCCGCAAATGTGATCCCTATTCGTGTACCGAATAACGGCCGCAGATGTGATGCCTATTCGTGTACCGAATAACGGCCGCAGATCTGATGTCCATTCGTGTACAGAATAACGCCCATCGATCATTTAAAAAAAAAATATCGTTTATCCATTGTAATTTTTACCAGCAGCATTATTATTATATATCATCATATCATCAATTAATATTTTTATTTATTATTTATATTATTGTTATTTTATGTTTAACTGCTGTGGCTGAATAAAACTGGTATGATGATGGATGAAATAAATATTTTATTAATTTATTAACATTTTTCGTTCGTAATAATTTTAAGAACACCCACATTATTTTTGTTAAAAAAAAAAAAAAATGTGTACAATGTACTCTTCTCCTTTCGTTCGTTGTTAAAATAAATTTTTGTGTTGTTAATAAAAATAGGTGTACCTGCCGCCCATTAACTCTACAACTAAACTAATGTAAGAAGTAGTAATGGTTTTAGTCGCCTCTTTTTCTCCACACACACAACACTCACAACACTCGTTCTTCTTTCACAACAACATGCGATGATAAGATCGAACGAGATTGTCTGTGTGTGGTGGTTTTTTTTTTTTTTTTTTTGTGTGTGTCTCTCTCTCTCGATGATGAAAATATATTATGTGAACTGATGTGCGCGAACAGAGACCGACCCGACGATTTTCGGCGTCTCTGCTCTATACACACACACATCATCACATCATCATCAAAAAAAATTATCAATTTTAATTTCTTCAAATATATGAATAAATGAATGCATATTTTCGAGGTGTACGATCACGACGTACGTACACGTACACGTACTTTAGTGCGCACATTGATGTACAACATGTATTTATCCGTGTATGTTCGGGCGCTCGTTTATCACACACGGTTGTGTGCTGCGCGGCGTGTGTGTGTGTGCGTGCCCAAATAAGTCTGATAACTGGACACGAAGCAAGCCTATGCTCGTGTCACATGCAGACATACGTGCAAACAACACATCAACAACGACAACACAACAGCACACGATGTGTGTGTGATGAGAAAACGACGGCGGCTCGAACGAATAAAACGATATGTATCATCGTCGTGGCGCGACCAAGCCAGTACATCATCGTGTGTGTACATCGTGACGAATCCCCAAGCAAAGGGCAGAGTCTCAACAGATCGCAGCGTGGTAACTGCTCTACCGGGAACAACACCCTGCTAGGTACATAAGTCGTCTACAAACAATTCCGAGTTCCGACATCGAAATATGGACCGATAGTCGACCTTTCGAGATGAGGCAAAGACGAGCCGAAATATCCGGTCGTCCGCCAGTCATCACAGCCAGGCAATTTAAGGGCCAGTGCGACGCGCGGTGCGAACACCGCACGCCTAGTAAAGTCATATGGTTTAGAGCCTTTCGACTCCCGGAACTCCTAAAGGTATCGTTGCCTACTTTGACTAGACAGGATACGGCCTTAGAGGCGTTCAGGCATAATCCCACGGATGGTAGCTTCGCACCACCGCCCGATCGAGCGAGTGCGTGAACCAAATGTCCGAACCTGCGGTTCCTCTCGTACTGAGCAGGATTACTATCGCAACGACGAGTCATCAGGAGGGTAAAACTAACCTGTCTCACGACGGTCTAAACCCAGCTCACGTTCCCTATAGGCGGGTGAACAATCCGACGCTTGGCGAATTCTGCTTCGCAATGATAGGAAGAGCCGACATCGAAGGATCAAAAAGCGACGTCGCTATGAACGCTTGGCCGCCACAAGCCAGTTATCCCTGTGGTAATTTTTCTGACACCTCTTGTTGAAAACTCTTCAAGCCAAAAGGATCGATAGGCCGTGCTTTCGCAGTCCCTATGCATACTGAACATCGGGATCAAGCCAGCTTTTGCCCTTTTGCTCTACGCGAGGTTTCTGTCCTCGCTGAGCTGGCCTTAGGACACCTGCGTTATTATTTGACAGATGTACCGCCCCAGTCAAACTCCCCGCCTGGCAGTGTCCTCGAATCGGATCACGCGGGAGCATATGACGGCGATCGGACGAAGGCCTCCCCCGAGAGGTCGACCGACGCTTCACGCCACTCGGCACGCTTGGCTCGAGAACACCGTGCAGACCGCCGCGGTTAGCGGACGGCGCACGCGTTCCGCCTAACCGAGTAAGTAAAGAAACGATGAAAGTAGTGGTATTTCAGATTCGACGGCAGAGCCGCCTCCCACTTAT
>CAXAKX010000853.1:0-10328 GCA_963969525.1 Ontholestes murinus
CTTCAATCCTTTCCATATGTGGCCCCCAAGTGAGTTTACGGTCAAGTATTATACCTAAATATTTATACTGGTTCATTATGGAAAACATAATGCCGCATATTGTTATTGAATCCTTATTCGAGTGATGATGCCGACTGTAATAAACAATCTCAGATTTGTTGAACGAGATATTAAATTCGTTATTGAGGCATAATTTTATATGTTTGTAACCATCTTCCTTAGTATGTTTGTACATTGTTGTTCATGTTTGCATGATGCATATTGGATGCAGAGTACCCGGTTTTTAAATATGTTATGTACATCTGAAGTATATAAGTTAAATAATAAAGGAGACAATATTGAACCTTGTGGTAGTCCTATAGATGTGACTCTGTATCCTATTACCTCTCCTTTGTCATCCAGCATACATAATTTCCTGTGTTTATATAGGGAAACTATATTGACTAGTTTATGAAACAGTGTATCTAAATTAACTGAATCATATGCCCCCGGGAAGTCAATAAATAAGCACGGATGGTAATAATTTTTTGAAAAGGATTGCTGGATGTTAAAGACCAAGTCACTGACTGCGTCGATTGTTTCCATTTTTTTCTGAAACCATACTGCCTGTGAAGGAGTATATTTTTATGTTCCAGCCACCACTCAAGTCTGTTTTTTTATAAGACGTTCAAACAGTTTCGTAATATTGGAAAGTAGAGCAATTGGGCGGTATAAGGAAACAAGTTCTTTGCTCTTATTAGCTTTTAATATAGGGATTATTACAAAGATTTTAAGTTCTCTTACTGTATATCTACTAGTCTAATTTTACAATTGATAGAAAGATGTTTTATCATATCATTGGTTATTCCGCCCAACCCTAGTGCTGTGATTTGCCTGATTTAATTGCATTTTCTAGTTCAATCATAGTAAATGGTTCACATAGGAAATGTTTAGGATTATTCTGAATAGTAATGTCTATCGACGGGGCTGATTGGGGAATTATTTAATCTATGTTTGAACTTAGATTAATTTGATTTTCTAGTATTTCTGTAAATTGAGTCTAATTTGCTTTACATGTATTCCATACTGTTGTACTTTTTGTTGCACTATATTGGAGTTGAGGGTGATTGTGGTCGGAAAATGGTCTGATCCTAATGTATCGCAATATGTAGCCCACTCTGATATTGTTCGGGTTTGGCAATAAAATCAAACATTGAATTTATCGCCTTTGTGCCGAAATATAACTTCCCGGTATCGAGGTACAGTACCCGCCCCTGGAGTGTTAGTTCTCGGAAAATAGACAATTGGTGATAACTGTGAAATTCCAGAATTACACATCGCTGCCAGATGTATTTGTTCAGGTGACCGCTGTACTGCACCCCCCCCCCCCCCCCTCTTTAAGGGTGGTCAGTTTTCCTCTATAATTGATGTATATTTTTGTAAATAGTATTAAATTAGAAGTCGCACGAGATACTTGTTTTTATTTCCACTCACATATACGTTTTAACTTCGGGTCGTACAACTAGGTTGTCTTACAAACAACATCACGTAAAACTAAATTAAGCACAAATAAGACACTTATATTACTTGATGCCAATGTTACATCTACAATTGATTTATTTTGATTAGATGGAGTAAGGCGTGTTTCATGTCCAGTATTTAATACCACGAGGTTCGCAATGAATGTACCAACGTTTGACCTTCGCAGTTTGCTGTAGTTGAACACCATAATGGGTGGTGAGCGTTGAAATCGCCGCCTATGATACAATTATCTTTTATCGGTTCAAATAAGTATTTCCAGTTATTACGATTGGTTTTTATTGTTGGAGGTATATATAGAAAATATATGAAATTCTTTATTGTTAAAATTAATATTAATTCCCCAAATCTCAATATCTGGATTAATATTTTGAGTAAAATCTATTTCTTTGAATGATATGGAGTTATGTATTAACCTTTTCCATTTAGTCTTTCTTAGCGAATGGAATTATATTTTATTTTAAATTGAAAGTACGGTTTTAACCACGTGTCAGATAATATTGCCACATCAATCATACTATTTATTAGAAAATCCTCGAAACTATGTTTATTTGACATTAGAAATCTACAATTCCATTGGACAATTTTCAATGTTTTCTGTATGATCATTTGTACCATTGGGGTTAGTAAGGGTGTTGATAAATTTAAATAAATTTGTTTTCAGTGCTGTATGAGTTATCTGCTTATGGAGGTGCTTCCAATTAATGTTAAAATGTCGTCCACTAAATCATCCCTAAATTGAATAAAGTCATTTCGATGTGGGTTCGGTAGAACAGATGTTTCCTTAATATTAAGGGAACGGGTTTGATTTATTTTGCGCTTATTTCCTAGGAGTGAATTTTTAGTTGTTGCATCCTTATTTACTTTTTGTATTTTGTTTTGGAAATCAGCTTGTAGATTGTTCCCAGTCTGTGATAAACTTGGGTTACAATTTCGCTTATAAGATGTTATATCCGGGAAATCTGTATTATTAGTTAGACTATAATATCTGTTAGTAGACATTTTAATTTGTTTTTTATAGTGGGGACATACTTTAGATGTGGGCATGTGTGAATTTGTTTGCAACAAAAGGGAATGTGTAATACTGAGAGTACATTTTCGCCAAAAGGATGTTTTTCTTGCAGAATATCTTCTTGCATAAGCCGAAAAGATCGATGATGTTCTTTTAGCCTCGTATTGAATTTACGGCCCGTTTGACCGATGTACACTTCTTTACTGGGAATAACTGAATCTGTATATGAAGGTTTTCGAAAGATGTTGAAAGTTAATTTATTATTGGTTTTAGTAATGGAAAGATCTAGAAAATTAATGTTTTTGTTAGTTTCAGTCTCTAGAGTTGGTACCTAACAAACTGGATGTATATCTCCATAAGAAGTGGGAAGGGCGTAATTGTGACCACATACCAACCATAGATGAGCTTGAGACTTTCCTTTCTGCAAAATGCAAGCAGTTGGAAGCGGTTAAAGACAATGTATTTAGTGCTAACAACTCTACCGCATCTTATAAAACAAAAGTATTACACACGAATAGCGTGGATCGAAAATGCAGTCTGTGTAACAGAAATCAAAAGATTTTTAATGTAAAAAATTTACAAAAATATGACACGCTCATTTCGGATCAATACTGCTGAAAGAAACAACTGGTGTTTTAATTACCTTGGTAAAAATCATTCGGATCAAAATGTCCATTCAGTTCCTGTCATGTGTGTGATAATTATGTTACATATATCACAAATCAAATTCATCCGAATCAGCCAATCTTTCTAGTGCAGTTGAACCATCTAGTTCTGCAGTGAATTTTGTCGTCATCCAAGGTATTGTTATCTTCGTGCAAGGTAATAATATAATGTGTGCATTCGCGTAAGCAAGAAGTACGAGCTTTATTGGACACCGGCTCACAAGCCAGTCTCATCACCGAGTCATGCGCTAAATACCTGGGACTGCGACACATCAACACTAATGTTCCGGTTGTAGCAGTTGGTGAAAAAAACAAAGACGCTGAATGACGCTGTGAATACAAAAATCGCTTCGTGGGTGACTAGATTCAAGATGTCTCTCAGTGCTTTAGTTATCGAGAGGATAACCGATCGAATTTCTTTGTGTTTATAATACTCATTTCGGCTGGATAATTTATGGGTAGTTATCTAGTGAACCAGAAGTTATACAACAAAATAATGCCGCTGTATCAATGGCACGATTCGAGGACATAGTGACAAATTTTTGGGAACAGAGAGTTATAAAAACGAAGCTCTCACACCTGCTGACGAAAGGTGTGAGAAACACTTTCAGGAGGAATGAAATGGGTCGTTTTAAAGTGACACTTTCTTTTAAGGAGGATTCTTGTAGACTGGGTGAATCGAGTGAATCCGCAAAACGGAAGTTTTTTGCTCTCAAACTCCGGCTTGCCAAATCGCCTGTCACCTATACTTCACATCGTGCATTCATGGAGGAATATCTGAAGTTAGAACATATGAAGAAAGCCAATGGCCAATGGAAAGCCAAAAGGATGCCTATTATTTACTGCATCACTGCGTATTTAAACCAGATAGCCTATCTACTAAGCTGCGAGTTGTCTTCAATAGGTTAGCTCCCACCAGTACAGGAGTTTCACTCAATGGCATTCTAATGGTCGACACCCAACAACCCAGGAGATTTTTTAACCACGTATGAGTTAACTACTGTAACATGTACGTCAAGTGCTTAATTTTTCGCCATCCGTGCTCTTCGAGAACTGGCTCAAAGTATGTGCAATATTTACCCAATTGAAAGTCAGAAGTGCTTATCAGACTTTTACATGGATGATTTAATAACGGGTGCAGATACACTAAGTGATTTAAAACAAGTGCCCGATGAAACTAATTCTCTTCTCGTCAGGGGAGGATTTGAGCTCAAGCGTTGGACAAGCAATAATACTGAACTCTTTGCAGACTTTCAACCCAATATTGACAATGTAACAGTGTTAACTAGAGGCGATGATAGTACCATCGACTCTGTTACGTTAAGTTACAAGTGTGATGTATTACCAGCCAGAGCACAAACAGAGAGGAGCATCTTGTCAGAAACATCTCGAGTCTACCATCTGCTGGGCTTAATTGGACCAATTATAATTACTGGCAAGATTTTCATTCAAGATTTATGGAGATCCAAGTGTGCATGCGACGATACCCTGCCTGATGTATACATTCAACGCTATATGAAAATTTGAAGAAAATTTCTATTCCGAGCATGGTACTTTCGGCGACGGGGTATAGCCTGGAGCTACATGAATTCGCAGACGCCAGTGAACACGCCTACGGTACGTGTATTTACGTAATCGGAGTGCAAGTTCAACGGATATACAGCCATCTAATATGTGCTAAATCCAGAGTGGCACCTGTCAAGACAACCATCATCCCACGACTGGAACTCTGTGCTCTGTCACTAAATCTCCAGCAATGTAAATGTTTTTATTACACTGATTGCACGATATCGTTATCATGGATAAAGTCGGACTCAAGTCCGACAGAGGAAAACCCAGCAGACATCATTTCTCGAGGCACAACAACTGATGTTCTCAGAAATAGTCAACTATGTTCCTGGTGAATAATATGCGTACAGACAAATTTATTCCTGCTGAGTCAATTCATGAGTTAAAGTGCAACCTTACTAGTTTGTCTACAAAAGTATATATAATTCTAAAATATTCAACGTTTGAAAAAGAAGTTCGAGTGATTGCTTACGTACTTCATATTAAAACAAATATACTGGCGCATAACGTGGTACATAGTGGACCTTTAACAATAACAGACTTAAACCAGGCAGCTAACGTCTTAATTCGAAATGTGCAGTTTGTGAACATCATTTAACCTAAACTTAACTTTATTTCAATTTTTTCAATTTTATTTGTATTTGTTTGCTAATATTTGTTATTATTTCTCTCATATACGTATATTTTTATATGAATAATTTGTTCCTAAATATTGTGTTTAAGTGATTTTAAACCCAAATCGCGGAAACCGCGTAAACAACATAAATATCAACACCCTTAACAGTAGCAAACGTAATGTCTAGTACTAGTATGATTAAGTCAAGGAGAAACAAGACACACATTTAAATTATCGAAAAAAATATTTACGAGTCAATTCAATATTTGTATTGGTCATAATATTAATTTATTTCATACATTTACGACAGTTCTAAAATGTAGCGAATCAAGGTTAACTTTTTAAAAGTCTAGTATATACAAAGAAGTAAATAGTTTCACTTTACCCTTTAGCAAGTCAATGATCCCCTACCTAAATTAATTCATTTAAAAATTAAAAGAAGCAAAGATGACAAGTTCTGTTATTTAATAAGATTTAATTTTATATGAAATCAATATTACATTATTGTACATTAACAAAACATAAATAAATTCTTCATTTAACAATGAAAATTTCTAAACAAAACTGATAAATCAATATATTATGTAAAGAGAATGGTTGCGACCGTTACTACGTGGTAATCCATACTTACACTGAATTGAAAAATTCACTATGTTTTAACCACAAATAATTATTGTAAAAATATTATATAACGTGAAGGCACAATTATATAAATCTAAACAACACAGCACGACTCGAGTTTCAACGTTTTATCGTCATTATCTAGTGAATTATAAATTGATGAAATTGTGATTTTATACTAACTATTTTGGGGTGAGGGAATATACCTGCCGCTAATTGTTTGCGGATTATCTCGGGAGGGTAGTACCAGATTAAAAAGTGGCGAAAAGATTAGTTCGGTCTGCCCATTAAGAAGATTTACTGACGGATTACGGCTCTGTTTGAAAATTTCTTATGACTCCAAGAGATTAAGCTTAGCGCCCTTGTTGCAATTGTGCAAGATTTTTAGATTATTTATATCCGGGAATTGGTGTTTGCATTCTAAACAATGATTTGAAAAAGAGCTAGTGTCTTGATTAAGACGA
Organism: Ontholestes murinus; assembly: GCA_963969525.1. NCBI lineage: Eukaryota > Metazoa > Arthropoda > Insecta > Coleoptera > Staphylinidae > Ontholestes > Ontholestes murinus. The sequence goes on from CAXAKX010000853.1 coordinate 6,466, forward strand.
AAAGCACGATGATGTTCGGAAAAACGAGTTGATACACTTCGTCCTGTTTGACCTACATACACACTATTGCATTCTGAACAACGGATCTCATACACACCAGATTTTTTAAGAGCATCGACTTTATCTTTTGCATTGAATAGCATGTTTGATAATTTTCCAGGAGGTTTAAACGCTACTTGATGAAAAATATTAGCAATCTGTTCGCTGGTTTTTCCAAAGTATGTGAGCGGAATGAACGATGTATTTAGATTATCTATTTTCGGATATATTAAAACCCTTGTGGTTTGATGACGTTTTTTGTTTATTAGGTTTTGAATGAGGTTACTGAGGAAACCATTGTCAATGGCAATTGAAATTTTTTAATTTAATTTAAATTAAATTAAATAATTTCAATTGCCATTGACAATTAATATAAAATTATTCTTTATTTAAATTATTTTAAGTAAATTCAAATTGTTTTGTCCAATATTAATGTCGTGTTATCTTCGGTTTGTGAATACTTACCATTATCAATTTTATCACGTTTACCTGATCTTTAGATTTTGAATTTTGCTTGTGAAATTCAATACAAATGATAATAATCGAGTAAATATTCACTACCAGATATAATTGTAATACACAATTGTGTTTACTTTTCGGTGCCTTGCGGGCGTAGATAACTCTAGGAAAAACAAATAACTAATTCACATTTTTTATTGGTGGAAAAATATAGCTTTCTCTTTTCTCTAAAGATGTTTATCCCAGCGTTATGCGCATCTCAGCAGGGAATACGATGGTTTAGGTAGAACCGTTTTTCAAAATGTTAAAATTTCAAGTCATATCGACTTTGACACTAAATGCATCAACAATAAAAAAATAATTAATACTAAGAGTATAACTTAACAATCACTTAGAACTTTGTGAATCCATTTTATTATACATTTATTAAACAAGAATATAATGTATCTTTGCATTTAAACTAGTTACAGAAATAACGTATAAATAATTAATAATAATAATAAAATAAACTGTACACAGTTAATTATCGTAAATTATTTCATTCTTGTACTGTAAGTCGTAAATATGCAAATAACCAAACCTTTCTCTCAAATGATGTTTAATTTCGGACCAAATATTTACTTCTGCCTATTTTAATTAAAACCTGTTCTATTTACTAAATATAGCATTTATTAAATAACTACTTATTATTTGAATTAACTGCTTGAACTGAGCTGGCACGATTTCGTGCAGTAATATAAACATTTCTGTCAATTCTATCTGCGTTTAATATTAAAAAGTGATTTTTTACGTTTTCCACTTCGAATGTTTGGTTTATTTCTAACTGATTCAGTCTATTATTTAATTCGTCGAGTACAAAATCAACAAGGGAATATACAGGAGTTGGTAAATCAAAAATTAGAACCGGTGAGTTTAAATCAGATCATGGTCTCCTGGATCTGGATTGAGTTTGCCAAGGGTGATCAAATCATTGACCAGAGCACTTAGGCCTTACTAGGCCCGTTGTGCCGCCCTGACTGGGACAGCCCTGCGTTGTTCTATAACTCATTTAGCCACCCAAGGTGGCGTACAAAGGACAGCACAACGCTTGGAAGGTTATCCCTTATGCTGGCCATTCATTCGGTTATTCAATTATTTATTTATTTTGCGAGGGAAAGTAAGAAAATAGTACCCGTCATCAGCGTTGTTTTGCAGTTTTCCAACGAACGGCTGGTCGAAACGTTGCAAATCGGTTCTCTGCAAAACCATTAAATCTTGCACATTCTAAGAATTAAGCTGAACTCTTCTGGATCTGGATTGAGTTTGCCAAGGGTGATCAAATCATTGACCAGAGCACTTAGGCCTCACTAGGCCAAGGTGGCTTGGAGGATTATCCCTTATGTTGGCCATGTTCGGCCAGAGCTCCCCTAGCATGGACTCTCTAAGGTGGGCGAGAGCCGGGCAGGTGGTTAACACATGTTCCACTGTCTCGTCCTCTTCTTCACATGCTCTATATATGGGGGTTTCCACCAGTCCCATAGTAAACAAGTGTTTCCTTAGCTGACAGTGACCCGTAAGGATACCTGTGATAAGACGAAGATTCCCCACGGATAGTCGCAAATAATATTCAGCTATTTTCAGATTGGGTGAGCGTATTGCTTCCTTGGCCTCTCTGCAGCCTGAGGTGTTGTCCCAACGTTGTTTTAGCATCTTGAGAGTATTCTGTTTAAGGATATCAGGAATTTCGGTGTTAACGCGATCGGGGGCCCGTCCGTGGTATCACTGAGAACCGATCCAGCTCGCTGCAACTCGTCTGCCTTGCTGTTGCCTTCTTCATTATTGTGTCCCTTGACCCAGCGCAGCTCAATACTGTTTGATTGTGCTTCTTGTTTAAGGTTGTTGTGACATTCTTTTACTAGTCTTGAGGTGATCTTGTGACCACTCACTGCTAGTATTGCTGCCCTACTGTCTGTAAGGATTTGGATGTTCCTATCACGGATGTCACGGTGTAGGATTTCTTTCGCCCCTTGGATGATGCCAACGATCTCTGCTTGCAGAGTAGTTGTGTGCTTCTCTAGGGGTATAACTAATGAGAGGTCCATTTGTTGCGAGTAAATTCCCGCCCGGATCCTCTTTCGGTTTAAGAACCATCGGTGTAAATTCGGAGGGTTTCCCCACCCTCTACACTCCCGGTTCCTCTTTTTATCGATACATTATAGGGTCTATTGAAGACGTAGCAGGGTGGCAATTATCTGTCTTCCTTCCAAGGAAGGGTGTCTTCTTGACAGCCTCCTCTAAAAGGTGACAGTGTCTGCCAGCCCTGCCTCCTTTATACCAGAGTCCAACTGCTTCCATTGCTGCAGTGGGTGTTGTTCGCGCATTGCTCCGGTCGTGCTGAGGCATGCTATCCTTTGCAACTGAGTAAGCTGCTTTGCTGAGGTTTTCTGTCTGTCTCTGGGCCCCCAAACCAGTGCTCCACAGATTAGCATTGGTCTTACTACCGCTGTGTACAGCCAAAGTGCTATCTTGGGAGATAGCCCCCATGTCTGCCCCACAGCCCTCCGGCATTGCCAGAGGGAGACGCGTGCTTTTTTACATTTCATTTTGAAATGTGGTTCCCACGACAGCTTGCCGTCGAGGATCACTCCCAGGTATTTGACTTCCGACGATAATGTCAACTGGGTGTTGAGGAGCTTAGGAAGCTTTAGCTTACCTAGTTTCCTTTTCTTTGTGAAGAGGACCATTTCAGTCTTTGACGGGTTTATGAGAGACTGGTCGTTACACCAGTGTTCAATTATTTTGAGGGCTTCCTGCATCAAGCTGCATAGCACCGTCTCAAATCTGCCTGTTAGCAGGATGGTTATGTCATCTGTATATCCTATGGTGTGGAAGCCATTGTCGTTAAGTCGCCGTAGTAGGCTGTTAACAACTATGTTCCACAGGAGTGGTGAGAGTACTCCACCCTGTGGGCAGCCTTTAGCAACGATCTTTCTGACAGTGGTGTTTCCTACATTTACTGTGGCTGCCCTATTCTCCAGCATGCTTTTGATCCATCCACTAACTGTGGGGTTCACACCATGCGTGGAGAGAGCAGTTTCCATTTTTCTGAAGGTCGTTTTATCGAAAGCACCTTCTATGTCAATGAACACGCCCAAGGTGGACATTTTGTTGTCCAGAGATCTTTCGATTCGGTCTACAACAGTGTGCAGAGCCGACTCCGTTGATCTCCCCTGAGTGTATGCATGTTGGTTAGCGTGGATCGGATTCGTAATCAAAGCCGTCTCGCGAATATAGATCATGGCCTTATATTAATGTGTGTGAAAATTGCATTTCCGTGGCGAAAGTTACATTTCGCCCATCAGGTTGTAGACCAGAAAAAAACAAAT
>CAXAKX010000854.1:0-34514 GCA_963969525.1 Ontholestes murinus
CTTCCCTCTTTACTAACATACCCCTTGACCTTGTACTAAACATCATCACTACTAACTTCCACCTTATTGAACCTAACACCCCTATCCCACTAACAACTTTCATTTCAATTATAACTTTTTTATTTAATCACACCTTCTTTCAATTTAATAATGTTTTTTATCAACAAATAACTGGCTGCCCTATGGGAGGTACCATCAGTCCTTCCATAGCTGAAATTGTTATGAATTCTCTGTTACATTTTTGCTCTGCTCGGGTCTCTTTCCAATTTCCTTTTATTTATCAGTATGTAGACGATCTGATATGTGCCGTTCCGGCCAACGAAGTAAATAACACATTAGACATATTCAACTCTTACCATCCTAAATTACAATTTACTGTAGAAACTGAAAAAGAGGGAACCGTACCCTTCCTGGATACTTTAGTATGTAGATTACCTAATAATTCCATCATTTTAGATTGGTACATTAAACCGACGAGTTCAGGAAGGTACATCCCCTTCGACTCTTACCACTCAAAAAAGTACAAGTACAACACCGTTCTCGCCCTCAAAAATAGAATATTGCGCATCGTACATCCATCTCTTCATAATGTGAACTTGGCAAAACTGTTCCGCATATTACGGAATAACTCGTATCCCCCTGTGTTGTTGAAGAGACTTTTGTACCGCTCCCATGGTCGGACAGTTGAACCTCGCGAGGACCCAGTTGCACTAGATGAAGTGGCTTTGCCGGAAACACGTACATACCAGACTCTTCCGTATATTGACTGTCTTTCTAACAAACTTACTAACATTTTCCGTTCCGTTTCTCCTAATGTGGTGGTAGCTTATAAGAACTGTAATACTCTTTCTTCACTTTGTTTCTCCCGTTTAAAAGACCCTATTCCCCCTTTTCAAAAACATAATGTAGTATATTCTATTAAATGTAAACAATGTGATCTCGTATATGTTGGTCAAACATCACAAAAACTTAGCAAACGTCTAACACAGCACAAAAGTGATGTCAAGCACAAACCACGTTCTACAGGTCTCAGTGTACATTGTAACGACACTGACCATACACCTGACTATAACAACACCAAAGTAGTCACGTCAGAACGCAACACGTTCAAGAGAAATTTTCTCGAAATGTGCTATATACATTCCCAAAAAAAACGTATGAATTTCAAAAAAGACATCGACGGACTAAGCAACATAAACAGTAATATATTATCATTACATAACTCCTAATCCCCTTCCCCCTTGTTTCAGAATCCCCACATTCCATTTTATATTTTCCTTACTACATATTAATCATTGTTAATTTTTCCACTCTATTTTATATTCTTCTCTACTAAGCTCCATTCCATACTTCTACCCCACATAATATTCTCCCTCTTGGTTTCGCTGTCTGTAATTCTAAACTAATTTTCATTTTGTTTCTTACTTTCACTTTTATTTTCCTTTCTTGCTCTGCGTTGTGTAAGATGTGTTTCCGTCATTTCCACCGCTCTCTTTTGGTTCTGGTTCCCCCTCGGTATCGTCGGATATAGCGACCTAAATTGAGGGTTTACGTTTTCGGGTAATGGTTAGGGTCACTCCTGATAGTTACGCGGAAATTCCTCCTTTTTCGTCGCTCGGGGTTCGCTCTGTTCCCGACTCCTTGGGCCCGGCAGCAATTGTCTCTTTTTCCATCTCAGGCTAAATGCGAGTGGTTCCAGTGTACATTGTACTCTGCTTTCTTCATCTTGGTGTAAACCTGACTTTTAATTTCCACCATTTCTAAATTGTCAATATGCCGAACATGTCCCCCCCCTCTTTTGCCTATCTTCATATTCAGTTCGCGACACTGTCATGTCCGGTCTGGTCAGATGTATTCACTTTTAATTAATTTTATCTAGTAACTGTCAACATTTCTTATTATTTTAACTTTTCTGAATCACACTGACCTGACCAAACAGTGTATAGCTGCTCAATGTTCTATTTTTATTGTACTTTCAACTGATGTCCTCAAATATGGAAAATTCGAAATCTAACCTCAAAATGTACGCCATGCGCACGTGGTCGCACCTCACGTAGGATTTTACTCTTAATTGTTTACAAGTAAGTCGCCCTTATTTTCTCAATGCGTCCATAATTACTTTTATTATTTTTATAAACTATTCTGTGATTTTATTACTACTTACTAATGTAATTTTAAATGTAAGATCTGTATTATAAAAAAACATTTTTAGGCTCTGAAGATGCACACATGTGTGTGCGAAACGTTAGCTAGGTTCATAACAATATAGAGGACTTAAGCAAAAAACCACATCTTTTATTGCTACCTACATTTCGTCTGGACTTGAATCCCGTTACTCCATTCTATTATATATATATATACAGGGTTATTCACGCTATACGGCACGGAATATTGTGGTCAAAATACGTGACTTTCAAAAAGTTTCACTTTGGGGATATGTGGGGGTCTATTAGGGCTACTTTTTAAAATTACTTTCGTAATATACAGGGTGTCCCAAAAACCCTAAAAGTATCAAAGTTGTGTTTTTTTTAATGAAACACCCTGTATTTTATTGCATTTTTGGATCCTTCGATAAAAGTAAGTGTGTGTTTTAATAAGGTTTTTATTACATAAACCTTAAGGTTTTTGAAATAATTTGAATTTTGTAAAAATGTAACCCAATTTTCATGTTTCAAATACTTAAAAAATAATTAAGTTATGCATACCAAATTTACACTGAAATGTAACAATAGATCATATTTTATTTTCCAAGTATAATAAACTTGACATCTTATGCCGGGTGTAAAAAAATTGGAATTAAACAAATGAGAACTTTAAATGGCTATAACTTCATTTATTTAAATGGAACGCTATATTTATTAATTTATCAGCAAATGCACGTTTTAATTACCTTTCGAATGGTATTTAAATCTTAAGTGTTAAGTCTTCTCGTTTTTGCAGAAAACGCCAAAATATTGTTTATTTCACCGTTTTAGTACTTTTTAAGTAAAATTTTTTATGTATCTAGTTTTCTATGATATTTAAAAACGTCAGATAATTAATTTAGTCTGTCACTTTAGTTTAAAAAGCCTGTCTTTTGTTATAGTTGTCTTATTTTGCATTTTTGTGTTAGATCGTTAGTAATCGTTATTGTTTGAACATCGCTGTTGTATTTTTTGGTAAAAAATGAAGATTTACTCAAAAGAAGGGGTTATTGGCATTATTTTTATGCTTGGAGAATGTCATCAAAATTGTTTATTGGTTTGTCGAGTTTATACTTAAAGGTTTCCCGAAAGAAATCACCCTAAGCCAGCTATTTTTGAGAGACTATTAAGCCAGTTTAAAGAAATTGGAAATGTCAGTTATAAAAACCTCAGTATAAGAAAATCTGTGTAAATTTTCATTTTTTACAATGACATACAACAACCATGTTCAAATAATAACGATTACTAACGATCTAACACAAAAACGCAAAATAACACAACTATAACAAAAGACATCCTTTTTAAACTAAAGTAACAGACTAAATTAATTATCTGACGTTTTTAAATACCATAGAAAACTAGATACATTAAAATGTTTACTTAAAAAGTACTAAAACGGTGCAATAAACAATATTTTGACGTTTTCTGCAAAAACGAGAAGAATTAACACTTAATATTTAAATACCATTCGAAAGGTAATTAAAACGTGCAATTGCTGATAAATTAATAAATATAGCGTTCCATTTAAATAAATGAAGTTATAGCCATTTAAAGTTCTCATTTGTTTAATTCCAATTTTTTAACACCCGGTATAAGATGTCAAATTTATTATACTTGGAAAATGAAATATGATCTATTGTTACACTTCAGTGTAAATTTGGTATGCATAACTTAATTATTTTTTAAGTATTTGAAACATGAAAATTAGGTTAAATTTTTACAAAATTCAAATTATTTCAAAAACCTTAAGGTTTATGTAATAAAAACCTTATTAAAACACACACTTATTTTTATCGAAGGATCAAAAAATGCAATAAAATACAGGGTGTTTCATTTAAAAAAACACAACTTTGATACTTTTAGGGTTTTTGGGACACCCTGTATATTATGAAAGTAATTTTAAAAAGTATCCCTAATAGACCCCCATATATCCCCAAAGTGAAACTTTTTGAAAGTCACGTATTTTGGCCACAATATTCCGTGCCGTATAGCGTGAATAACCCTGTATATATATATAATAGCTCTTTGTGATTAATCGCTTTTGTTTGATAAGTTTTGTAATATTTTTCATATTTAAAAAAATATCAAGAAAAAGCAAAAAAACGAATTGCGTAAACATCCACATCCAGTTTTTGAATGTTCGTTTTTAACGACAAAACCTTAAGTTTTAAGTTTCATCTCAAGCAGATAATTCGTTTTTGGTATACAGAGCCCACCGACAGACTGACACAGACACTATTTTTTTCCCCAGAAATTAGTGTAATAGGCTCAGGGGACCCCAAACGGATATTTCAGCAAAACAAATATTCAAAAAAAAATCACGAAAACAATACTTCCTCTATATTTCATATGGGGAAAGTAAAAATAGCAACCAATATCTTATAATAAATAATAGTTGCCATGAACTGTCATTAGAATAACCGTCATATAATTAAATTAATTTATGTTTTAAGTATAACCAAACAAAACAAAGAAAACATGTTTCTAAATAACACGCTTTAAGTAATATAATAACACCATCTTCATTTCGATTATGTTAACGCATTGTATAAGATAAAAAATAACAATACAAATTTTACATGCAAATTCCCTATGATTCGTGATCATCTGAGCCTGAAGGTATAATAATAGGTAAGTATAATATTTGTGATATATTTCTCTAGATTTTCTTTTAAGGTAAAATTGTAAATATGTTTATTGTCATGAGATATACTAAGTCAACAAGCTATAGATAACATGGGCAACATAAAATAAATTAATTTTAATAAAAACAAGAATATGTATACAAATTATGCTGAACTTCCTTATGGAATCTCCGAAAACAGAGTTTAATATTATGTATGAATTAATTACATTCAGGCAAATGCCTCTAAAGTGTAAAGTTTGCATACAAGATATTCCCTACATCGAGAGAATTCCTAAGTGTAACATGCTTGCATGTTAGGAAATAAATTTTAAAAAAACGATAGAATTTTCTTAGATTTAGATAAATTCCAGTATTGTTTATCTGCAATTAATTTCACTATAATAATAGGAATACTGTAGAAAATACCAATTCGCTAATATTTGATTTTTTCGTAATTATTGAGTTACATTACACTAAAAATCCTTGGGTGGGCAAACGAAATTTGGAATACTAGCGTATACTATATATTTAAAAATTACCATTATCTTAAAATTGTTAAAATATAATTTTCGTTGCATCGAAATGAATTTATTTTACGTAGTATTATTTGTTTGCCACGAAATAATTTCACATATCAATAGTTATATTCTCTTGTGCGCATTATGTTTAATGCAGGTATGACTTTTAACGCAGATGCTACATGATATTTTATTGTTTTACGTAAGTATCGTCCTTTTTCGCCTACTTCTTAATCTTCACAAAGGTGAGAATAGAATTTATTTATATGTCTAATAAACGAGAGTATATGATTACAATGTCCTTGACGAAGTACTAAAATGTATTGTGATTCTAAGTTTTTTAATGCACACTTTTGAAGAAAATACATGTTTATGCCTGTGTGTTAATCCTTGGTATATACCTCAGAAACCGCTAGATTTCAAACTGAAAAATAATCTAAAAGTCGTTAAAAACATATTGAAAAGAATAAGTAATAAAAATAATCCGTCATTAGTGCATAATACGCATATACTGAGCGCCAACTGTTATCAACGAAACTTTATGTGTTATTGCTGGATTGCCCTTTATGATAGAAAATATCAACGACAGTTCTACATTGGTATTGAAAAAAATCAAGATGTGAATACAGAAAATAATAAAATATCTTGAGGAAAATTTGAGCTCTAATAATAATAATACAATAATAATACTAAATTGACTTTATTAGCAAAAATAAATCCTGTTATAAAATAATACATAACAGGGTAGGCGAAGTTCAGGTAGTTGATAGCCAACTACTACTGCTCTTCCACTTAACCTACATTAAAATTAGAACTAAAAAGAATATTAAAACTAGGTGGTGTAACTTAATATAAACTAGCTCTATAACTCTTAAAAAGATAGTAATATTTAAGAAAGGTAGTGATAAAAGAAAAACTTAAATGAATGTAACTGAAACTATAGCAAATTTCTACGTCTAGGAAATATATTTTTGTAACTAATTGTAATTGTTAACTACAATACTGCCTCTTTTTATTTTTCCATAGAATATGTGATATACAACATCGCACCCTTAAAGTACACTTACTCTTACATATATATATATACAGTTAGGTATTCGGACATTATTTGTTACGCGGACGTAAATTGTATCGTGGTTCAATAACCGATTCTGCTGATATAGATGATTCGGTTTTATTATTATTATCATCATTTTTGTTCTCATTTGTTTCACTCACTGACACTTCCTGTGATAATAGTTCGCATAGTGCCCCAGAGTAGACTAAAGTGTATGAAATGTGGAGTGACTACGCACCCCGGGTGTATTAAATATCTGAAAATTGGGATTCCGGTAAGCAAGGAGTCAATAATCTGTTGTTCAGATACACAAGACAGCCAACATAACAGCGATCGCGACAATGGAGATGACCTCGACTTATCGCTTACAAGCAGTGAGACCATTATTCAACAGAATTCAGTTACTAAGTTGACATTTTTACAATATCAACTAAAATCTAAGGATATAATAATTCTAGAACTCCAGGAAAACGAATCGTTCCTGCAAGAACAAATAAAATCCCTTAACAAATTGTTGCTAATACAGAGCACAACGATACAGGCCTCAATAGTTCCGCAAGGGGTCGCCGCAGCAACACCAAAAACTAAATTTCTGCCCGAAACAAAAATAATTAAATCCATAAACAAAAAAATCAAAAATAATAATCTAATAGTTACAAAAGCCGACAAAGGAAATTCTATAGTCATTTTAAACAACGAAGAATATATTAATAAAATTAAAGATTTTATAAACAATTCTAATATCACAGAAATTGAAAAAGACCCGACTAACCATTTATTAAGAAAATTAAAATCAATAGTACAGGATAGCTCACTTTTTCCAGAGAACCAAAAACGATATTTATTCCATATGAATCCTAGAACTCCTATGTTATACGGTTTCATTAAAATCCACAAACCTGATAGTCCCATCCGCCCTGTTGTGTCATACGTAAATTCCCCTATTAGAAAATTAGCAGTAGAACTTATTTCCATTTTTAAATCCATTATCAATTTTAAAGATCCCTATGCTATTAAAAATTCTGTAGAATTAACTAATAATTTAAAAAACGTAACCATTCCTAACAGTTGTAAGTTAGTATCCTTTGATGTGTCGAATATGTTTGCTAAAATACCTCCGAACGAGTGCCTCCAAATAATAATTGAAGAATTAGATTATAATAATGTCAACCCGGTTATCAAAGCAGATTTTATCAACTTGATAGATGTAATACTTAAACATAATTATTTTTCTTTTAATAGTAAAATGTATGTACAAAAAGAAGGTCTGACAATGGGTTCACCACTGAGCCCACTGTTAGCAGAAATTTTTATGAATAACCTCACCAATAAGATATTAAAGTCACCCCAAGGCAAAAAACACATAAAATGGTGGTATAGATACGTAGACGATATTTTAGCATGCATCGAAGGTACTGACAGACAAATTAATCAATTTCTAACATTCCTTAACTCTCTCCACCCAACCATTAAGTTCACAATAGAAACAGAATCCAATAACAAAATTAATTATTTAGATTTAACCCTAACTAAAATCAATAACAAACTAACATTTGATATATATCGTAAACCCACCTTTACAGATACCATTATTCCCAACAAATCCCGTCACCCATTTAAACACAAAATAGCAAGTTTTTACTCAATGATAACCCGAGCATACAATATCCCCCTTAATCCAGAATCCTTAAAAATAGAAATAAATAAAATAAAAACAATTGCTATCAATAATGGTTATTCGGAGTCATTAATAAATAAATTAATAAATAAATTTCAATTAAAAAGAATGAGTAAATACTTATATCCAATCAATCCTATAGAGAACAAGAATTCCTACAAAACGTTAACCTTTTTCGGGACAGTAAGTTCAAAAATTAAAAATGTTTTTAAAAAACGAGACATTAACATAGTTTTTAAATCAAGTAATAAGTTACGTAATTTAATTTTCAACGCAAAATCGAAATTAGACATTATGTACAAATCAGGAGTTTATAGTTTAACATGCCCAGATTGTAAAGGAGTGTACATCGGGCAATCTGGTCGTAATTTTCACATACGGTTAAAAGAACATGAACGATCATATAAATTAAAACAAAATAATTCAACCTTTGCAAATCATTTGTTAGAAACAGGCCATAAATTTGACAGAGATGTACTTTCGGTAATCCATCTCGCCGAAAAAGGCGAACAGATGGATTTACTGGAAGCTCTGGAATTACACAAAACAAAAATTAATCCGGGAATTTCCGTCATTAACGACCAGGTTGACCTGTTGTACACCCCTCTATTTGAAGCCTTTTAGTATATATACCTGCATTTTTCTTAATTTAAGTACAGTTTGATAATGATTACCTTGTAATTGAAACTAGTCACGAGAAAATAAAATATAAGTGGTATAAAAAAGTTAAGTGTTTTCTTTATTTAAAATCGAAAATGTACCACGAAGTAAACGCCTCCAAAATTCAAGAACCAAAGATATCAAAATTATATTCTATAAAAATATTTTTTACATAAACAATTTTGGGTATTAGAGACCTTATATTTAAATGACCTATCTTAAGGAGGCCTATAAATTTTACATATATCACTATATTTTTCCTAAATAATTTTTAATTTTTATTTTTTGAAATGCATAGTTTCTGGATTTCGTCAATTGTTGTAATGTGTATGGCTCGATCTTCGTCTTTAAATTTAACAAAAATTTTACCCTCTTTAACCCAGACATATTTATATCCGTATTCCGTTCGTAATTTCCGAGCTTCATAAAAAACATTTTTATTATAATTAGTTAGTTGCTCATTAATATAAATATTATTATTTGCGCCACTTAAAATCCACAGTCTTTAACTTTAACAATGTTTAATTCTTTCCGTCTTTTTAATATCCTTCTTTTTCCGACCTCCTCCGTAACTCGACTATTATATCTTCGTTCTTGCCAGTTCTGCGATAGCAACGTTTTATATCTGCTTTATTCTGTTTTAAATTCATCCCATTTCCTAGTTACAATAAAATATCTAAAATATCTTCATTTTTGTCTTGACAGGGTATTCCTTTGATTTCAATATTTTTTGATAATCTGTCCTGATCCAGAAAGTTCACTCTTGATTCCAGACTTGCTACTTTTTTTTTCAAAATAGTATTTTCTTTATTTATCGTTGACAGTGTTTCGTGCAGCATTTTATCATCTTTTAGCATGTCATCAAACTGTGACGACATAAAATCCATTGATCGTCTTAATTCTCGTAGTTCGCGCAAGACGTCCGTCATTGTTACTGACTCTCCAGAGTCGCATTCACCATCATTTATTTCACGTTTTGTTAATTGTTTAAGAACAATAACAGGGACACTACACCCAGGGGCCTATCAGGGTGATTAACTCAGACAGATACCGGTGGGTCACGGAAGGTACACACAATAAATACAAAGGAAAGATTGTAAATAGTATTAAAATAAACAACGGGACAAAACTATTGCAACGCAAAAAACAAGCGTATTTGGAGAGCGGATAAGACAGTACGGCCGCAAGACAGCACGTACATTTGAAAGAGTTTCGCCCTTATTGCAGCTGAATATAAAGTTCAACTGCAGTAAATATATCAAAATCCGGATTATCTAATATTAATGTACTTATCTGTTACCAGTATTACACTAAAAGCACTATGGATCACACGGTGATGTCACTTTCACCAATTAATATTTGAATATACCGTTTAAAATTGCAAATAAAGCGGACTCTCTATAAAACACAACCTCGCTGATCGATAGCAGCACAATGTTATAAATGAAGAGTTACATTGAATTAAAAAAGATGTTCCACATATAATACAAATAATGCAGGGAAAGTCACAATTGAAACTCAAGAAGTGGCAAACATCTTCGCAAACCACTATTCCAGTATAACTGATTCTAAGCTGAAAGAGCACTTCAGGGATAACATTTCCAAGCAATGCACTACCTCCAAATATGAGGCACAAACCATGTTCTTGTTGCCCGTAACCCGTGCAGAAATACTGAGCACAATTCAAAAATTAAAAAAACAGCGGCAGCTCAGGCCAAGACTGTGTACCTGCCAACGTAATTAAGGGTATTGTAACCGTTACACTACCTAATTAACTTAATATTAAAATCGGGAGTGTTCCCTGATGCATTAACGATATCAAAAATAATACCAATCTATAAAAATTACCCACAACCGACGTTAATAACTACCGACCTATTGCCCTACTAGATCTGTTTTCAAAAATAATTATATCTTTAGCGATACCCAGCATGGATTCAGGAAACAGCGTTCAACGGAATCCGAAAAAAACCTTTATTGGCATCCTTAAACACATAATAATACTACATACTTAATATATACTTAATTAATACTATTAAAAGCCCCCTTGTCTCAGACCCCCTTTCTTTGGATTTCTTTTTCCCGTCCCACTCTTATCACAATCTCTACGCCCGCGCCATCCTCTCTCATCCACTCACATATTCGTTTTATTCCCCCTATCCATTCATCACGCACCTCCTTGCACTCTTGGCCTAGATGGCTCCATGTGTCCATTCCACTCTCGCACAACTCATACCTGCCATACCTTTCCCCCATCCATACCTTCCTTCCATTCTCGTCCGATCCACATCTAGCCCTTGCCAGAGTAACTTTCTTGGACCTTGCCCACTCTGTCTTCAATAGATATTCTGGCACCCTGCCATGCACTTGCCAACTTCCATACATTGGGTTGTACTCACTCCTTCGAATACACTCTTGTCGCTCTTGCACTTCCACTTCCAACCATTTTTCCCTCATCCAAGCCGACACATTCACTCCCTGTTCCAGCCAATCGTTCACTACCGTTTCTGCCACTCCCGCTCTTTCATACATTTTTTTTCTTTCTAATCTCCATTTACACTCTCTTACCCCCAAACAAGTTCTCCATACCTCTCGTACTAACCTCTCACTATTCCACGTACTCACATTCATCTCATACCTAGACACTTTCCATTGTCCCTACATGCATACTATGCCTATTTGATTCCTGAAGCAGAATATACCTAGGAGTTGATCGATATTGATGTATGGTGTGGAAACATGGGGAATGAAAGAGTGAATGTATTGAGAGAGAGCAAACGACGTTCTTGAAGCAGCTACTAGGAGTGGAATCTGCAAATGTTGCCCTTTTTGAGGATTTTTCAAAAAACATTGACACCGGTAAATGTGTAGTCGGGATATTCTACGACTTTTCAAGAGCATTCGACACAATTAGTGTAAACTTTGTGCGGGAAAAGTTAAATGCGCTTGGCATTCGTGGCAAAGCATCGAATCTCGTTGAATTGTTCCTATCGGATCGGAAACTATATGTGCAAATCGGTGGTAGTGCCTCAGCAATATATAACATAAATAACGGGGTTGTGCAGGGGTCCACTTTAGGTCCGTTATTGTTTTTATTATTCATCAACGACCTAACCGATCACATTTCAGTGAGTGAGATGTTAAATTTTGCAGATGACACTGCAATTGTGATATCCGCGAACAATCAAGAAGATCTACTACTGAAAATCAATACAACAAATAAGGAAATGTGCAACTGGTGCAACAAAAACAATATCCTCATCAACACTGACAAAACAACAAGAGTGCAATTCTACAACAGGAAACGTTCCGTTATTCCCATTGAGCAATATATAACATAAATAACGGGGTTGTGCAGGGGTTCACTTTAGGTCCGTTATTGTTTTTATTATTCATCAACGACCTAACCGATCACATTTCAGTGAGTGAGATGTTAAATTTTGCAGATGACACTGCAATTGTGATATCCGCGAACAATCAAGAAGATCTACTACTGAAAATCAATACAACAAATAAGGAAATGTGCAACTGGTGCAACAAAAACAATATCCTCATCAACACTGACAAAACAACAAGAGTGCAATTCTACAACAGGAAACGTTCCGTTATTCCCATTGAGACTGGATCCACCTGTGTAAAATACTTAGGCTCCTACATCGAACCAAACCTAAGTTGGGATACCCAGATGGCCCATGTTGCCTGTCGATTAAGGAGCGCCTACTACGCCATACTTAAACTGAAACACAATATTATCCGCACATCCTTACTGAATGCATATTACACCCTGGCTCACTCTCACATATCCTACAACATTTTAATTTGGGGTAGAGCCGATATAACGCGTGTGTTCGTTGCGCAGAAGCGAATCCTAAGGCTAATATTCGGCCTGCGTAAAACGGAAACATGTCGAAATACTTGACAATAATATACTAACGGTCCCCAGCATTTACATACTTAAGTGTGCGGTTTATGCATTCAATAATACGAACTTATTTTTAAAAAAACAACAGTACCCATTAATATAATACGAGGCAAAGCGCAGACATACGTTTTTCGTCTCATAAATCGACTCTTTATGAGAAATCAGCAAGGTACCTCTGCATATTAATAAACAATATTCAGAAAGAGATAAAAAGTTGTAAAAATATTGTACAGTTTAAAGATAAATTAAAGCAATTTCTGGCGGAAAAATGCTTCTTCAAAATATCTGATTTTTTATCTCCTTGAAAAGCTAGAGCTGCAATAATTACTCTAAACCTATTTAACGAAACAATGTACTTTAACTTCTTTTACTTAAATTTTTATTCTACAATAATGTTATTATATTAAACCGTAATTTTAATGTGTTGTATTTGTAATTTTTAGACTAAGACTATATTTTTATTTTATCCTTATCTTTAGCATCATATATACTTTTTTTATTTATTTATTATTTTAAACTATGATTTTAATGTGTTGTATTTGTAACTTATAGACCATAATTATATTTTATCCATAATTTTGACGTTCACATCCACTACAAGAGTACCTTGCTTCGCCTTTTTTGTATTTTCTGTATATGGTGGCTACGTGAAATAAAGAATTGATTGATTGATTGATCTTTTTAGAGGTAAATGTAATTGTAATGTCTCTTTACAATTTTATTGTCAAGTTTCACTTCATACGTGACATGATCATTTGTCTTTTCAATCTCCCCTTCCTGTCATTCAGTTTTAGCAGGGTTCTTAAAATTTCTGACCCAAACTCTTTCAAATAAAATTTTATCAAAGGCACTATCTAAATTTTTGTTTACTAAATGTGCCTTTTTTAATGCGTATTTGATCATTTTAACCATAACGTCGGTTACACCATTGCTTGCTGAGTGTATTTGATTGGTATACTATTTTTCTCCAAAAATAATTTTCATACATATATGTATGAATTGAAGGATGGACCATTATTGATAACTAGATCCGGTAACCCTAGTCATGAAAAAAGTGAACGTAAGCAATTTATAACATCTTCTGCGGTAGTCGTTTTTAGTTTAAATACTTCTTACCTATTTGGTAAATTTACTATTAAATATTTATTATTATCACACGCCGGTGGTGGCGCATTCGGTTGCGACCGAACTAGCGTTTGCGAGAGTCAAGCAGCGTTAGTTCGGGTCAGCAGTTGGATGGGTGACCGGTACCATTCACCATTGGGATACAATTAATGGTGCTTTAGAGTGACGGGGGCGATCCTTTAAAGTAACAAGCTCATTTACACACACACAAATACACAAATCACACATGGCGGAAGGACCACGTGGTCGATAGCCCAACACTACTACTACTACTATTTATTATTAAATATTGGCCATAAAAAATCTATGTAAATTCTAGACCATGGTTTGGTACGGAATGTCCATGGATGTATGACATTTTTCGGGATTTGCCCTAAATACATTACAACTTGAACATTTATTACATACAATTGCAATGGTTTCATCCATTGACGGCCACCAAAAGAATGATCCAGAGATAGACATTTTATTTATGCCTAAATGGGATGAATGTAAATTATTCAAAACAAATTCTCTAAATTTTTGTGGAATTATAATCTGATAACTCCACATGAGACATCAGTGTTCAATGTGTTACTGTTCCCTTCTAACAAAATACGGTGTCATTTCATTACTATGCACATAGTTTGGCCAACCATGTAAACAAAACCCATAAATTTGATTTAAGATGCTGTCTCGTTTAATTTTCTTAGCAATTTCTTTGCATGAACTTGGAAATGTCTTATTTACATAGTGAATATTACCGTTATTATCACTTCCGGAACTACTACTAGCAAGAGGTAATCGCGATAATGCGTCTGCACAATTTTGAACTGAGGGAACATATTTAATAGCAATATAATTGACCATCTCTGCAATCTGATTGCTGCCAACGTTGGTATACCCTTTTTGTTGCCAAATAATGCTAAAACGGACGATGATCTGTGAATAATGTAAAGTGTCTACTGTATAAGCGATGATTAAATTTTTTTATTCCGAAAATTATGGCTAGTGCCCTCTTATCTATTTGGGATTACCCCTTTTCATGAACCGAAAGCGTGCGCGAAGCAGAAGCAAACACTATGAGTTTATTTGATCCATCAGCGAAGGAATGTGAAATAACTGCACCTACCCCATAAGAGCTCGCATCACAATGCAAGGTGTTGGGTGTCTCTAAATTATAATGTGCTAATACCTTTGGTGATGTTAATATTTTCTTTATTTCTTAAAAGGATTAATCATATGATTTTGTCGATTTCCATTTGGATTTTTTTAATAAAGAATACAATGGACTTAATATTATACTAGCATTCTTAATGAATTTTGCGTAGTAATTTACCAAACCTAAAAAGGATTTCAGTTCCGTTACGTTCTCTAGATACTTTGATTCTAATATAGCATTAGTTTTATCGGCACTGGTATAAAGACCATGTTTATCAATATCATGACCTAAATATGATATTTTTACCTGGAAAAATTAACAGTTTTTTTACTTATTTTGAGTTCTGCAGTTTTTAATTTATTTAATACTAATTTTAGCGTACTTAAATGTTCTTCTTCTGATTTCCCGGTTATTAGAATATCATCTAGAAACACTGTAACCCCTGACGTACCGACAAAAAGTTGTTGCATGAACCTGTGAAAAATTCCCGATGCGGATGCAATACCGCACGGAAGTCGATTATATCTAAATAATCCGAGACTTGTATTTATTTTTACAATTAGCTTTGAATCTTCTTCTAAATCCAATTATGCATAATCTTACTATAAATTGATTTTCGAAAATAATATACCGCCCGATAAGTTTGCAAATAAATCTACAATTTTAGAAACTGGATATTTATTTATATGCAATTGAGGATTTACGGTTATGCAGAAATCTTATGTTTACCTCTTTTTTTACTTCAGAAACAACCAAAGTTGCCAATTCATTGTGATCTGTTGGAGATAAAATTCCTAAATTTACCATTTCAGTGCTAAATGCAATTGTCTTGCATGACAATAAATCGGTTTAGCGTCAGATTTTAGAATTAATTGTTTTTTTTTGCGGAAATATCCGTTTTGAGGTCCCCTGAGTCCATTGCACTAATTTCTGGAAAAATTGTGTCTGTGTGTGTGTCTGTCTGTCTGTCCGTCGGTGCTGTATCTCAAAAACGACTGATCCGATTGAGATGAAACTTTAAATTTAAGGTTTTATCGTTCAAAACTGGAACTGAAAAGTGGGTGTTTACTAGAGGCGTTTTTTGTTTTTTCCGATATTTTTTTTAATATGAAAAATATTACAAAACATTTCAAGCAAAAGTTAAAGGGAAAGAGAAACTGAACAAATTTTGTTAAAATATATTTTTCATAAAATTCTTAACTTTCGAGAAAAAAATTAAAAATTGAAATTTTTGACATTTTTTGCCAATTGCTAATAAACTATTGGAGTTACATGAAACTTATATAACAAATAATTGTAGAGAATTTAAAATTGAATGAATTATTAAGAGTAACCTTTTTGCGCAAACCGCATAGTTTTCGAGTAAAATATAGGGAAAGTACTATGATGGCCACATCACCATTTTTTTCAGTGGATTTTAAAAATGGGTAGTAAACAAACTAGCAGTAAGTGTAAGAAAAGTGGCTTTTGAATATGATGACAGCGAATCAAACCATCTATCGAATTATAAGAGCTTATAGTTAGCGTCCCTATAAAAGCCAAAATCATCAAGAACTGCTAGCAGTTTGATTATAATTTAAGATCTAAATTTTTTGAAATTATAATGGAAACGTATAACGAGAATAAGATATACAAAATAAACACGGATCAAATTACAGAAGTGTTGATAATGAGATATGGTTTTACCAGGGCGGATGGTTAGCACATATTGGAGCTCAAGTGAAACAGGAGCGAAAACATCAAAATAAGCATTTGCAAAATAAGATAGAAGTCCTTTTCAAAAGTAATGATTTGTTTGTTATAGTTTCTTCGAATAATCTTTTATGTTTATTCTATACATAAGCATTATCTCTAAATTTTTAATTGCCTAATGATTGTAATTTAACTGGATACGGTTTTAAAATTTTGTACAAAATATGTGAGAAATAGTAAAAAGAATATTATTCTGTTTAGATCTATTGTAACTAATTTAACTCGTTTCAACGAGAATAATAAATTTGTCTGAATTCACCATCTGTAATTTGGAATTTTATGTACTGAGTTTTCAAAGTACTAAAGTTTTCTTGTTGTGATATAAGCACTCTTTTGAATTGAATTATTTATTTGTGACTTAATCAATTTAAATGACAAACACTGACTTTTGACAGCAACTACTACTTTAAGAATTTTATTATTGAATACTTGTTCACATTTTTAAGCTATATTTTGATTAAAACAAAGGTGAGACAAAGATAAAACCTCCAAAATAACTTATTTTACTTAATAAAATACTGTGCCAGTATTTTATTAAGCCATATGGAGTTTCAACAAGTAACAGCCTCACAAATCCAGTATTTAACTTACTCTAATTCAATTCTGATAATTTTCGTTCAATAATAGAGATACAAATTGCAATTTGAAATTTTACAAGGAAATTGCAAATAATGCATTATGAATCGGGACACACTTTATAAAAAATAACCTTAAAAAGTAATATAAAGATAAAATAAAGGTAGAAATACAATATACAGTAAAATAACACGAGGTGGGTTATAAATTTTCTAATAAAACATTAAATTGTCTCAATTTTTAATGACTTTGAAACTAAAAAAATCTCAAAATTTAATCAAATTTATACTAAATAATCAAATAAAGGATAATGAAAAATATATTTTTTTTAAAGATGAAACAGTAATTATTTTATATTGTGTATTTGATTTCAATTTATAGCAATTTTGAAGTAATATCAATTTTTAAAATGTATAAATAACAGAAAGGAAAAGTTAATGATATTTAGTAGCCCATTCTAGCAGTAACGGTAGTTGTCAAATTAAGTTTACTTTCGGTTTAAATAGAAATTAAATTATATTAATTACATTTTATTTCACTGTTTTGTAAAATAACAAAGGCCCTTATTGGCATTGATAAACTAATTACGCCTTTACATTCCTCCGCGTAAGTACACCCACGTATCCTTCCCTTTCTTTCATAACACACATTCCCCATAATTTTCACCCATCCATCTCTTTCTTTTTCTCTCGCCCGACTCGCCTCTCGGTCTCGCCATGATTATTTTCTCCTCTGTCCTCAGATTGTCCCCCTCCAGATATCTTTGTCAGTTACCATGTACCTGTCACCTGGCATATCCCTCATTGTATTCACTGTTTCCTATATGATTCTGTCTCTCTACCTCTATCACTATCTCATGTACCGATCTTACCATATTTACCTCTTTCTCCAACCATTCCCTTACCATCACCCCCGACAAGCTCACTGTTTTGTAATTCATTTAGTTTTACTTAATAATATGACAAGTTCAAAGATAAAATATTTGTTAAAAAAATACCTAATTTATTTTATTCTATATTCTTAAACATTACCTTATAATAAATTTATTATTTGAGACAATCATTCAAACAAACGTCATATTGAAAATGTATTAGAAGTGAAGAAACACAAGTAAAGAAAAGTATCTCTCTTGAAAACATAGATATAGTATAGAATACGTATGATATACCACGTAAACTGACAAACAGTACTTAATAAACAATAAAATCATAATTTTATTTAGATTTAATTCTAGAGAAATTTTGAAAATAAAGAAACTAAATGAAATAATTTATAATTGTGCAGATTATAAATATATGAGCTATTTTTTTTTCTTAATTTTTGCATTTTTTATTCAAATTGTATTATTTTTATTATTAACACATCGTAGCTTTATTTATGTTCTATTTAAAATTTAATTACTTAAATTTGTTTTTTTATTTAACAATATAACTAAGATGGAAACAATTTAACACTGATTTGTTGATAATTCTTCTTGTATATATCAAAATTAATTGTATAAAATAAAAATTATTATGTACTTAGTATTCAAATATTTTAACCTATTACAAAAACAAAGGCGGCCAATTTAACACAATATACTATTCATTAAACAAGTAATGTATATAGCGATCGCCATAATACAACCTGCTCAAAACCACGAGGCATTAACATTTTATAACATTCCTCAAACTTAAGGACACTAAGGAAGGCGGTTGCAGTGGCAGGAATAGCAGCATAGGGGAAGGAACGGAACAAGAGGCGCTGCTAATTTCCGAGTCTCTTTATGGGCAGCGCGTTCCTACAGTTCCTAGAGCTAGAGTGCTTTATTACAGGACCGCCATAAATACCGTACGCCATTGTCACTGAAAAGCGGCTCGTAGCAATTACATGTCCACCATACACCCACATAATGACCCTTTTATGAAACCACTAACCGATAAACTATCTCATCTATATAAGCAGTGGAAGATAATAACAGGTTAAATGACCTAATATTGTAGAAAACAGGCAGGCACAGTTAAGATTTCTTAAATATGAATTGTAATGACAAATTTAATATTCTATTATATAACTGTAACATAATCTGAAATTTTCATCGGTTATTTTTGAAAATGTATTTATATAGCAATTAATATTTATAACATTAAGTTATTCATGCACTAACCTAAATTTTAATAGTAATAATTATTGCAATGGCAACTATTTAATATGGAATAATACCTATATTAGAACCAGCGTTAGCGAGAGTCAAGTAACGTTAGTTCGGGTCAGCAGTTGGATGGGTGACCGGTACCATTCACCATTGGGATACAATTAAGAGTAACGGGGCAATCCTTTAAAGTAACAAGCTCATTTACACACACACACACACATACACACAAATAACACATGACGGAAGAACCATGTGGTCGATAGGCTAACACTACTACTACTATTACTACTACTACCTATATTATTGATTAAATTAAGGTAGACTATTTTTTATGTTTTAGAGCACTGTATAATAATTATTGTGTATATAAATCATATTTCAACTAGTATATTACTAAATTAGGTGATTAAGTTACGTGTCGATTCATCATTTATCAGAATACGGATTATCTCCTATCGATAAAACATCTTCTGGCCTTACAACTTCGATCAGAGCATGAAACAAGATTGTGATCCGCTGTTTTATGTTCTTTTAACAAATCATTAAATATTAAAAAAAGAGTTATGCTAAATCGGGATGTATATCCTAATAGAAAACTAAATCTATTACCTTTCACAAACAACAAAAAAGTATGCATACAACTTAAGTAAATTAAATGAAGTAAATTGACATACAATGTAATTAAATTGTGTCATCTCGGTGGTGATATATCGAAACAGATTTTTTATATTAAAGTTGAAGTATTCAATTTTTAGGAGTATATAATAAAAGAAATACGAGTGAAACTTTCGCCGATTTGACATTTTTAAGGATTCCGTATCCTTCATAGCCTTTGAAATATAATTATATTTTCCAATGTCATAAGTAAAGCGTATTGTCTTTTAATTCTATTTGAAATTTTCTGTCAAACAATAAATTATATCAATAAAGGTATGACACGAAAGTATCAATCTATCAAACAACATTTTTTTGATTTTCCGGCTTAGGGAGTGTCTATGAGTAAACAAAACTTTTAAGCCTATATATGCTTTATTCGTGGCCCCAATAATATGGCCATCGAATAACAAAGCTTTATCTAAAGCTACACATAAATTATATATATGAAAAAACACTTGTAGGCAATCGCGACACAAGTGCATAGTGTAATCACATTGGTAAATTTTCGTAAATGAAATACGATAACACTTTCAAATATTTATTTTGCCGTTCGCGACAATTGTTTCATATTTCATTTACGAAAATTTACCAAAGTGATTACAATATGAACTTTCAACAATTAACAGCACCAACTATTTAGTTAAAAGTGCATTGTATGTGCTCGGTTGTTACTTTCCCTATACACGTAGTATATAGGGGGAGTATTGTTTTCGTGATTTTTTTTTGAAAAATTTTTTTTGCGGAAATATCCGTTTTGGGGGTCCCCTGAACCCAAAACACTAATTTCTGGAAAAAAAAATTCTGTGTCTGTGTGTGTGTCTGTGTGTCTACTGTGTGTCTGTCTGTGTGTCTGTCGGTGGGCGCTGTATCTCAAAAACGAATAATCTGTCTGAGATGAAACTTCAAACTTAAGGTTTTATCGGTTAAAACTGGAACTGAAAAGCTTTTGGTAAACATTCATAGACCGGTGGATGATTACTCGAGGCGTTTTTTTTTTGGTAATATTTTTCTAAATATGAAAATATGAAAAATTAAAAAAAATGGTTTAAACAAAAGTTAAAGGGGATTATAAACTGAACAAGTTTTATTTGAACATTTTTTTCATAAAATTCTAAACTTTCAAGAAAAATAATATAAACTAAAAATTTTGATAATAATTATAGAGAATCTAAAACTGAACAAATGATTAAGAATAACTTTTTTGCGTAAACCTCATAGTTTCCGAGTAAAATACAGGGAAAGTACTATGATGTCCACATCACCATTTGTATGATTTGTTTCATCTGTCGAATCACATAATTTTTCTTCTTTTCCCATTATCCACAAATGGTAATGCACTTTCATAAGTCTCGTGAATCTTCTCAGCTCGTTCCTTGTGAATTCAAGCACCTTATGGCTGTGATCGAGTTTGATGAGTCGTTTTGATTGACGTAGGCCTGGGATATTGTTCCAGTGCTGACCTCTTTCAACGAACGGCCTTTAGTGCGGCTTGGCTCTCTGAGTAAAGTTATAAGTCCCGTTTAGGTGCCTATCCAGGCATTCCCTGGCGTGCATATCAAACACAATTGCTTCCGATTGCAGAATCATGGGTGGCACACCCAGAGCCATGAAGCTCCTGTTGTTTTGGTTAAGCCCATAAATGCATATTCCTGTACCTCTGGTATTCTTGGCATCATCCATGTACCAGGCTGATATTTCTAGACCAAACTCCTTGACTCTCATCGAAGCATGCTGTCCGTCAGTGTGAACAGGAGGACCGGGACGATTTGCTGCAGTATTTCTAAGTATTCTGTCCAGTCTCCCGGTAATGTTTTCTACCTCAGAGAGTCAGAGAGACGCCACAAGTCAATCCTTTTGTACTACTAGATGGAACGGTGTGAGGCTAATGATTACCTCGACGGTACGATTTTGTCGACATGCTGATTCCACGTTAGTTTGGCATCCACAATTATAACTAGATACTTCACTTCGTTCGAGAGGTTCATTTCCTTCCCATTTAGCGAGGGAGCCTTTATATGTAGTTTTCTCCTAAGCATGAATGGACTATTATCGTTTTATTTGAGTTGACACTTACTCCTTCCCGAACACAAAAATTATTGATGATTTTCAGTGCTTGTTGCATTAGGATTGTAATAATGCCTTCATGCTTACCTCTGATTATTACGGCGATGTCATCTGTATAGCCTTGGGTTAGGAAGCTCTTTTCACGCAGTTCATACAAGAGTCCGTCCACCACTATTGATGACAATGTGGTGGACAAAACTCCCCCTTGAGGACACCCCTTTGCTACAGTTACTTGTGGTCTTTGAAGCATTTACTGTTATTTTTTTTAATTTCGGGTGTATGTAATAGAATTGATTGGGATAGAGAGTGGTTAAAGTTTAAAATAATAGTAGGGTTTATGTCTTGTTCGATTGTCATTACATCTTTGGCTACTTTATCAATATTACAGCTCTGATAATGGAAAATATATTGAGGTGGATAAGGTTCTGGGAGTGATTGGGTATTTAGGTCAAACTGGACGAACAAGTGGTCGGAGCATAGATTAGGAATTAGTGAAATAGAATGAATAAGTGGGCGGATATTGGATGTGCATAGGTTAATATCAGATTTAGATGATTGGGTTTCGTTCATTGTGAACGGAGGAGGTGTATGGATTTGGAGAAAATTGGAATTTGAACAAAAATTATGGATCTGCCGAGATTTCCTCATATTAACTTTGAAGTCATCTATTATTAATGATTAATCATACAATGAGGCCTTTATAAAAATTGTATCGTCAATAGCAAAATTAGGATGGATATTAAGAAGGAATATATGGATGATTATATTGTTTATGGGAAGTATAAAGCGGTGGGGATTATTTATACGAGAGGGTTGGCTTTACCAAAGGGAATACACGGGTGAAAGGATGCGATGGATCCTCCTCGTTGATATGCATTACTGATTGTTGAAGGAATTTGTAAGCTTCTCAAATTATTAAAATTAAATTGGTTTTTAGTTTTTATTAATGTTTGAATATAGGAAACGTAAATTAGTCATTGCTTACCGGTATATTTGCGGTGGTTATTCTTGCTGTTGGTACTACAATAGGGATATTTTCAGGGAATTTCAGGTCAAACATAACGATGAACATTCTATTTCCAGAAAATGACACATGAGTGTCGACACTGTATGAGTCAATAAATCTCCTGAACAGTTTTTTTAAGTTCTACTCTGTCGGTAACTGAAGGCTTGTTTATGCCAGTGAAGTAAGTGGCTCCAACAGAAGCCACTTGAAAAGAGATCACCGAAACGTCGTAAAAACGTATATATATATATTAGAATTAAAGACTCCTTTGAATTTGCAAACAAAATTAACAACTTTCAATTACCCCCTAATTTTCAAATTGTTTCCTTCGACGTCACTTCCCTCTTTACTAACATACCCCTTGACCTTGTACTAAACATCATCACTACTAACTTCCACCTTATTGAACCTAACATCCCTATCCCACTAACAACTTTCATTTCAATTATAACTTTTTTATTTAATCACACCTTCTTTCAATTTAATAATGTTTTTATCAACAAATAACTGGCTGCCCTATGGGAGGTACCATCAGTCCTTCCATAGCTGAAATTGTTATGAATTCTCTGTTACATTTTTGCTCTGCTCGGGTCTCTTTCCAATTTCCTTTTATTTATCAGTATGTAGACGATCTGATATGTGCCGTTCCGGCTAACGAAGTAAATAACACATTAGACATATTTAACTCTTACCGTCCTAAATTACAATTTACTGTAGAAACTGAAAAAGAGGGAACCGTACCCTTCCTGGATACTTTAGTATGTAGATTACCTAATAATTCCATCATTTTAGATTGGTACATTAAACCGACGAGTTCAGGAAGGTACATCCCCTTCGACTCTTACCACTCAAAAAAGTACAAGTACAACACCCTTCTCGCCCTCAAAAATAGAATATTGCGCATCGTACATCCATCTCTTCATAATGTGAACTTGGCAAAACTGTTCCGCATATTACGGAATAACTCGTATCCCCCTGTGTTGCTGAAGAGACTTTTGTACCGCTCCCATGGTCGGACAGTTGAACCTCTCGAGGACCCAGTTGCACTAGATGAAGTGGCTTTGCCGGAAACACGTACATACCAGACTCTTCCGTATATTGACTGTCTTTCTAACAAACTTACTAACATTTTCCGTTCCGTTTCTCCTAATGTGGTGGTAGCTTATAAGAACTGTAATACTCTTTCTTCACTTTGTTTCTCCCATTTAAAAGACCCTATTCCCCCTTTTCAAAAACATAATGTAGTATATTCTATTAAATGTAAACAATGTGATCTCGTATATGTTGGTCAAACATCACAAAAACTTAGCAAACGTCTAACACAGCACAAAAGTGATGTCAAGCACAAACCACGTTCTACATGTCTCAGTGTACATTGCAACGACACTGACCATACACCTGACTATAACAACACCAAAGTAGTCACGTCAGAACGCAACACGTCCTAATCCCCTTCCCCCCCTTTTTCAGAATCTCCACATTCCATTGTATATTTTCCTTACTACATATTAATCATTGTTAATTCTTCCACTCTATTTTATATTCTTCTCTACTAAGCTCCATACCATACTTCTACCCCACATAATATTCTTCCTCTTGGTTTCGCCGTCTGTAATTCCAAAATAATTTTCATTTTGTTTCTTACTTTCACTTTTATTTTCCTTTCTTGCTCTGCGTTGTGTAAGATGTGTTTCCGTCATTTCCACCGCTCTCTTTTGGTTCTGGTTCCCCCTCGGTATCGTCGGATATAGCGACCTAAATTGAGGGTTTACGTTTTCGGGTAATGGTTAGGGTCACTCCTGATAGTTACGCGGAAATTCCTCCTTTTTCGTCGCTCGGGATTCGCTCTGTTCCCGACTCCTTGGGCCCGGCAGCAATTGTCTCTTTTCCATCTCAGGCTAAATGCGAGTGGTTCCAGTGTACACTGTACTCTGCTTTCTTCATCTTGGTGTAAACCTGACTTTTAATTTCCACCATTTCTAAATTGTCAATATGCCGAACATGTTCCCCCCTTTTTTGCCTATCTTCATATTCAGTTCGCGACACTGTCATGTCCGGTCTGGTCAGATGTATTCACTTTTAATTAATTTTATCTAGTAACTGTCAACATTTCTTATTATTTTAACTTTTCTGAATCACACTGACCTGACCAAACAGTGTATAAGCTGTTCAATGTTCTATTTTTATTGTACTTTCAACTGATGTCTTCAAATATGGAAAATTCGAAATCTAACCTCAAAATGTACGCCATGTGCACGTGGTCGCACCTCACGTAGGATTTTACTCTTAATTGTTTACAAGTAAGTCGCCCTTATTTTCTCAATGCGTCCATAATTACTTTTATTATTTTTATAAACTATTCTGTGATTTTATTACTATTTACTAATGTAATTTTAAATGTAAGATCTGTACTATAAAAAAAAATATTTTTAGGCTCTGAAGATGCACACATATGTGTGCGAAACGTTAGCTAGGTTCATAACAATATAGAGGACTTAAGCAAAAAACTACATCTTTTATTGCTACCTACATTTCGTCTGGACTTGAATCCCGTTACTCCATTCTATTCTATATATTGTGACGCCTTGCTTGAGCGAAATTGAAAAAAATAATTTTAAATTTTATTTTAAATTTTTATTAAATTATTTCTTCCTTATTTGAACCAAAAAAAAAATATATATGAAGTTGCTTGAAAATTCCCGATATAGGCTAGCTAGGGCATGTGGGAGGGGTTCTATTTTTTTTTGGCGCCAAGTAGTCTTTAGAATTTTGCCCCACCAGGAATTGACGCGAAGGAAAACTACTAAACCTAGATGTTAGATTCAAATAGGAAGTTCATTATAATCAAATACCAAAAACAACAAATAAATAATTCAATATATTACTTTATTGACGTTAAACAATTACGGCTAAATAATGTTATTAAAAAATATGATATTGTTCTTAAATTTAAGTTTAATAAGGTGTCACAAAAAATTTTTTTTTTTAGAGTTGCTATTTCCACTAATATAAAATATCGCGCTTCGAAAGCTAAACTTTAGTTATTAAATTCGGTGGTTATACCAATGGCCATTGTACAATCCGAGCGGATAATTAACAAATTACCAAAATAACCGTCGGATTAGCACACTCCTAACACTCAATATTTTAGCATCAATTAATTTTATTCAATAATAATATTCTATTAATTAATTAAATTTAATTAAAGTAATTTAACACAAACAGATTCAAACAAAAATTCATAAATTGGCCACGTGGCCACCATAATAACTTGGTTATTCACCCTTGTGAATAACAATGTGAGTTCACCGTGGAAATCACAAAACACACAACTTTGACAAAGTTAAGTAATTGGCACTTAATTACTTTTAAACACGAGCGATAAAATCGCGTGGTACAAAATAGAAAATAAATAGAAAAATCTGGCCTGTTATTTATGCGGCTCCGTCCTCTAGATGTCCGAACGAACTCCAGCCGCCAGCAGATAACGTCCTCCGATCGCGCTCCGCAGCACCTCACGCCGCCGTCCACGTTGCGCCTCGACAAATTTCCTAATAGCAAACTGGACACTAGGGCTGATGATTAGCCAATCACCAAATAGATGAACCACACCGCAACCTTAATTAGCGGTACTTAAGGGTTTGGAGATCTTTATAGAGAATTTTAAGGGATCATTTAAGAGCCTAAAATATTACAGAAAGGGGTGTTACGAGCAAATTAAAAAACGGTAAAATTACATTACCTAAGATGTTGTGCGGCTCTTTTAGTGATGTGCGTGTGGCAGATTATTTCTTGCGCGTCTTAAACGCTCCAAACAACGAAACGCAGAAAAATTCTTATCAGCAATCCTGACACACAGAACACAATTTCGACAATGGCCAAACGGCGGAAGACGTACTCGGGCACTCGCGCTCGCGCATACTCAATTGTATTCAGCAAGTGGCTTAAGACGACAACTGACCGCCCGCGCTATTTAATTTAAATTTAATTTTTGGGCGTTCAAAATCGTGAACGTCACACTCCCCCTTTTCCTGGTTAAAAAAATAGAAATTTATTTCTATTTTTTTTTTATCCTGAGACATCAGACTCCGAGCCAAACCAAGGCTTCAAATCCTTGACATGCCAGTTTCCTACATTTCGACCCTGCATATCTTCTAAACTATATACAAGATCACCAACCTTGTCCACAATCCGACACAGTTTAAATTTGGGTGCTAGTTTAGTAGCGAAATGTCTAGCTCCATCTGACAATACCTTATTGCGACACCAAACACGATCCCCTACGGAATAATCCGGAGTAGGTTTGCAGCGAGAATTATAATAACGAGAATTCCTACGGTATGCATCGGCTAAACGTCTCTTCACCTCCTGAAATAGCGGTGGGAGTTCATCTAGCTCTCTAGCATATATTTCTGGGTGGGAATCTAAATCGATACTCTCTAAATTGCGAACCTTCGAGTAGTAATTTCCATGAAGGGGAACGTATCTTGCAAAATTTAGGGTGGCGGGAGCATAACCTGTAACCTCGTGCACTGCTGTACGTAAAGCAAATCCAATTTTGTAAATTTCCCTATCCCAAGTACGATGATCTAACTCACTGACAAATGACCTTATTGTAGCACCGATAGTACGATTGTATCTTTCCACGAAATTTACCTGAGGGTGATATTTAGCATTATACCAGATCTTCACATGATACTGCTGAGCCAACGCCTTAAACCGAGCAGACGTAAATTCTGTCCCATTATCGCACATAACAATCTGCGGAGCACCAAACATAAGAAATACATTGTTCTCCAAAAAGTCCACGATTGCAGGTGATGACGCTTGGCGAAGTGGTTTTAAGAGGGTAAATTTGGTGAACCAATCTGTTACTACTAACAGATATGAAAAGCCATTTGCAGATCGAGGAAGGGGTCCAAGTATATCACAGGCTATCAGCTGGAAAGGAAAGGAAATCTTTTTAGGTTTCCCCATAAATCCAGGGCGACCAGAAGTAGGGTCCTTTTGAGAACCACAAGTTTGACAGGACCGGACATAAGACTTCACATCTTGACGCATCAACGGCCAATAATACAGATCTCGAATGCGATTTAAGGTTTTGTACACTCCTAAATGTCCCGAGGAGGGTATATCGTGACAAGACTCTATCACATTCTTTCTTGATGCCTTGGGAACAACGATCTTCCATTCAGGAAAATTGGTGTTAATATCATGTAACTTAACAACATGCTTGTAAAGTCTTCCGTCCATTTGCTCCAATCTGAATATTTATCAGGGGTTTCCTCTACCGAAGTGCACATTTTTACATACCAGGGATCAGAGACTATATTTTCTTCGGGAATATTTAAAACACAAGATTCTACAGGTGCTCTAGGTAACGTTCCTTTTCGATGTACAATGTTCATATCGTATTGTTGAATTTTTACAGACCACCTAGCCAATCTGCCAACAGGATCCTTCAGCTTCCGTAGCCACAACAATGAATGGTGATCGGTTATTACCGTAAATTTTACTCCTTCAATGTAAGGTCTAAATTTCTCTAACCCAAATAAAACTGCAAGACATTCTCGTTCCGTGACAGTGTATTTCCGCTCAGCATCGGTCAGAGTACGGCTAGAATATGCCACCGGTAAATCTTGACCAGAATCATTTTGTTGTGTAAGCACACATCCTAACCCAACATCAGAGGCATCACATTGGATAGTGAAAGGTTTACGAAAATCCGGGTTCGCTAAAATAGGTGCGGAAATCAATGCCTGTTTTATGGAAGCAAATGATGACTCGGCTTCTGGGGACCATTTAATTGGCTGAGATTTTTTTCTACCTTTAATAAGAGCACTAATAGGAGCTGTCAGCGTCGAAAAGTTTGGTATAAAGCGGCGGTACCACGAACACATGCCGATAAATCTTTTCACCTGAGTCGCATTCTCCGGTTGCGGATACTCTACCATAGCTGAAACTTTCTTAGGATCCGTCCTTAAACCCAATCGATCAATTACAAAACCAAGATAATTTAAAGAGGACCTACAAAACTCACACTTTTCCAGGTTTACAGTCAGGTTGGCTTCCTTAAGCCTGCAAAATACTTCATTGAGAATTTCAACATGTTTATCAAAATCAGGGGTAGCAATTATAACGTCGTCCAAGTAAACAAAACAATAAGGATCTAATTCTGGACCAAGTATCCTATCCATAAGTCGCTGCTGAGTTTGAGGTGCATTATTTAAGCCAAAAGGCATTACAGTAAATTCATAAAGTCCTTTACCAGGAACGGCAAATGCAGTCTTCTCACAAGAATTTTCTTCTAGTGGAATCTGCCAAAATGCAGACTTGAGATCGATGCTGGTCAAAAACTGTGCACCGTTTAATTTGTTTAAAATATGGTCCACTAGTGGCAAGGGATAAGCATCACGCTTTGTAAGAGAATTAAGTTTTCTGCCGTCAAAACAAAAACGAAAGTCACCGTTAGATTTTTTGACAAATAGAATGGGCGAACACCATGGACTCGAGGATTTACGAATGACTCCTAATGATTCCATCTCTTCGATCTCCTTGTACAGGTGTTGCAACATATAAGGCGACAATGGGTACTGCCTTTGCTTGACTGGACGATTGTCTCCAGTATCAATGTGATGACAAGTTTTATTGGTACGACCCAACCTAGTTCCTAAACTCCATGACAACTCTTCGAACTTGCGAACAGTTTCATCTAAGGACTTTCGTTGCGATTCCGACAGATCCTCTTGTCCCTTAACCTGCGGTATCTTTAACTCATTTAAACTCATAATCGATTCAGCAGACAAATTTTGTTTACCTAACACATAAGACTCTGACGAAAAATCTAAACTCAACCCAAATAGCCTACAAAAATCAACACCAAGAATCAAAAAATGAGAAATCGAAGGGACTACAGTGACCTTCATCACTCGTACTATACCGTCTAGACGTAACGGAAGATAAACGTATCCATAAACTGTTTGCGTGGCACCATCAGCAGTATTCAAACTTTTCAACGAACTTCTATGAATTTCGATAGATAAGGACTCAATCAATTTAACTCCAGGACCACCTAGAACCGAAACACTAGCACCTGAATCTAACAACGCGGTCATTGAGAAATTAAACAAAGAAATATTGATAAAAGGCCGTCTATCACTAGACTGTTTTGCCCAAATTGGTAGAACTTCATGGGGTTTCGACAAAAACGTTACATCACTGACTTCAACACAAGTTTTCTTACAAAAATCTGAAACAAATTTTAACCATTTCCTCCATTCAGCTTTTTCTAATGGGAACCTGGCCTTGGAACTGCTGGAGAAGCGTCGGCCAGTGGCACTCTCCTTCCTCCGTTTCCCGAACAATTACCACAACTCGAACGAATTACATCAGGAGCACCACATCCAAAACAAAATATTCTTCTCTCTTCCGGACAGCTAGATGAGATATGGCCGACCTTTCTACAGTTAAAACATGCAACTTGTTTCGCAGGAGGTTTATCGATGGCAGAAATGTGATTAACAGCAGCAGGAACAGTAGCAGCAGCAGCTGGCTGAGGAGGTGGCAATGTATTTTCCAACCGACGGCAGACCTCACAAAGTTTTTCAACAGATGTTATGTCGAGAAGAGCCAAATGCGGATGGTAAAACGGTAGTAAATTCTTCTTTATAATCTTGACCTTTGTTTCAACAGAGGGCGGCGTGTTCAGTCTCCTAAATAAACCTTCTAAGGTCGCAACAAAAATGATAACCTTTTCCATCGAACCCTGTTTTCTAGAACGAATTTCTTCCCATAAGACATCTTCAGCATCGTGAGGTAAGAAATAAGTCTTAAGTGTTGCAACTAAATCGTCCCAACCTGTAATAGCACTTCCAAAACTTCGAAACCAGACTAATGCTGCGCCTGTGAATAAATCGGTAACACAAGTAAACAAAAGCTCCTTTGACACGTTTCTGGAAACCTGCAATTCCCGCACTCTTTCTAGAAAATCGAGTAATTTATCTGCATCGCCATCGAAGCTCAAATCCCACTTATGAACTGGGGTGGTTTTAATGGACACTAAAGTATTTGTAGAAGCAGCTGGAGAGGTAAAAGACGTTGAAGTAGAAGTAAAAGGTAAATGCGGGATGGACGGTGGTGCCACTGAAATAACGTTTCCTGTTTTTTCATCCAGTTCCCGTTCTAAAGCCAAAAGCCTAACCATTGCGAAGGGTTTATAACAGTATTCATCAGGTAATCTCTTAACACGACCTTCCAAATGAGCAAAACGACTATACAACTTAGCGACAACATCACCAGAATCAAGAGAGAGAAAAGTATCAATTGCTTCTTTGATACTTTCTAAACTGCGATTAATTTCCGTCTTTTCTTCGTTTGCATCGAAATTCACCAGTTCATATTCAATTCCTCGAGTTTGATCTTGAACTAAACATTTCTTAAGGGCCTTGCGTTTTGTAAGTTCATCGCAGCGTGTAACTAAACCTCGGATGCGTAACTCATAATTAACTTCATGGACCAGAAGATGACTAGCATCAAAAAATTTAACAACAGAAGCCATATCAATTCACAGTTTGACGAAAAAACAATAAATTAATTACAAATAGTTTCCGAACAACAATCAAACACGATAAATTCCATAAAATATCTGACTGCGACCAAACAAAATATTTTTGTCAACATCCAACAAAATCACACAATCAACTCAACAATTTTTTTAATCAGGTAACAATATCACTAGGAAAATAATCGCAATTCCAAAAAATCGTTACGAAATTAATATCTGATCAGAATATCCCATCACAAAAAATTCACTAAATAACTCATGGAATTATTTTAAGCACAATATAACGAAACAAACTTCAAAAATCAAACAATACAACAAAGTCAACACAACTAATGACCCAGACTGTTTTATAATATCGATAACTCAACCAACTCAAAAATACAACGAAAAAATACAAAACAAAAAGCTCCTGTGTATCACCGGAATTTTAGAGTTATAACAGACCAGATTACACTAAGCTTAACTAAAATATCACGAAACAAAATAAATAGTGCAATAAAAAATTACTTAATATTATTCAATAAATTATCAGAAAAAACATCACAAACGTGTTAATTGTGCATTATCAAATTTAAATCAGCCAACTATCACTTAGAAACATCTAATTATTAAATAATACATTACAAAAAGTGCCTTATTAATTGTTATTTGTGTGTGAAATTCAATCATTTATAAGTGTGTTTATTTTGTTTGAATCCTAAACTTTTTCTTTAAAGTCAGTTTAAAAAATCGGGCCCCACGTTGGCCGCCAAAATTATTTGTGACGCCTTGCTTGAGCGAAATTAAAAAAAATAAATTAAATTTTATTCTAATATTTTATTAAATTATTTCTTCCTTATTTGAACCAAAAAAATATATATGAAGTTGCTTAAAAATTCCCGATATAGGCTAGCTAGGGCATGTGGGAGGGGTTCTATTTTTTTGGCGCCAAGTAGTCTTTAAAATTTTGCCCCACCAGGAATTGACGCGAAGGAAAACTACTAAACCTAGATGTTAGATTCAAATAGGAATTTCATTATAATCAAATACCAAAAACAACAAATAAATAATTAAATATTTTACTTTATTGACGTTAAACAATAACGGCTAAATAATTTTATTAAAAAATATGATATTGTTCTTAAATTTAAGTTTAATAAGGTGTCACAAAAAATATTATTTTTTTTTAGAGTTGCTATTTCCACTAATATAAAATATCGCGCTTCGAAAGCTAAACTTTAGTTATTAAATTCGGTGGTTATACCAATGGCCATTGTACAATCCGAGCGGATAATTAACGTATCCAAGTCAAATCAATTACCAAAATAACCGTCGGATTAGCACACTCCTAACACTCAATATTTTAGCATCAATTAATTTTATTCAATAATAATATTCTATTAATTAATTAAATTTAATTAAAATAATTTAACACAAACAGATTCAAACAAAAATTCATAAATTGGCCACGTGGCCACCATAATAACTTGGTTATTCACCCTTGTGAATAACAATGTGAGTTCACCGTGGAAATCACAAAACACACAACTTTGACAAAGTTAAGTAATTGGCACTTAATTATTTCTAAACACGAGCGATAAAATAGCGTGGTACAAAATAGAAAATAAATAGAAAAATCTGGCCTGTTATTTATGCGGCTCCGTCCTCTAGATGTCCGAACGAACTCCAGCCGCCTGCAGATAACGTCCTCCGATCGCGCTCCGCAGCACCTCACGCCGCCGTCCACGTTGCGCCTCGACAAATTTTCTAAGAGCTAACTGGACACTAGGGCTGATGATTAGCCAATCACCAAATAGATGAACCACACCGCAACCTTAATTAGCGGTACTTAAGGGTTTGGAGATCTTTATAGAGGATTTTAAGGGATCATTTAAGAGCCTAAAATATCACAAAAAGGGGTGTTACGAGCAAATTAAAAAACGGTAAAATTACATTACCTAAGATGTTGTGCGGCTCTTTTAGTGATGTGCGTGTGGCAGATTATTTCTTGCGCGTCTTAAACGCTCCAAACAACGAAACGCAGAAAAATTCTTATCAGCAATCCTGACACACAGGACACAATTTCGACAATGGCCAAACGGCGGAAGACGTACTCGGGCACTCGCGCATACTCAATTGTATTCAGCAAGTGGCTTAAGACGACAACTGACCGCCCGCGCTATTTAATTTAAATTTAAGAACTAAAAGGGAGAGGTATTGAAAAACTAATGACAAACTTACTAAAAAATCATGTTTATTGAGAACAGAAATATAGTCAAAATAAACAAATGAGAATCAATAATATTTCAAAGAAAGAAAGTAGTTAAGTAAAGATGCATGCCAAGTCTACTGGTATATACACTAGTATTAGACAAGGCAATTAAAGAAACAAAGCAAAAGATGAAAGCAATACAAATTGGATCCTGAAAAATTTAGTTAATGAAGCTGACAGAGCTACTACTAGCAGCAATAATTGTAAACAACGAAAAACAGAAAAATAGACTAAAACAGCAAAACTATACAACATGCTAAATATATTTTATTCGTCAGAAAAGAAATAGAAAAAATTCAAAACGAGAAATAGTTAAATAGTTAAACCTGGCTTACAGAAGCAAATATGGACAATGACAGGAAAACAAAAATAAAAAATGCACGCATTGCATATGAGGCTCATAATAATATAAAATAAAATCAAAATGAACAGAATAATGAACAAGATATACAGATAAAACTTAGAGATACGATCAATAAATGAGGGACAGATAATATGATAATGCTAATTAAGAATGAAAGACGAAAGAAATTATAACGGAGGGAGAAGGGATGATTAAAACAACACAATAAGAAATTAAGCAAAAAGAAAAGGCAATATA